>OMKN01015551.1:8848-19679 GCA_900302345.1 Melanonus zugmayeri
CCCCCTTTGAGTTGTTTATGCAGTTTCTGCTGTCCTCCTGTTGCTACGCCGGTTGCTAGGGCATGTTTTGGGGTGTTGGGTGCTGGCTGAGGCGGTGGGCCGGTGTGCCAGGCAGCGACAACAACAAGAACAGCCGTGAGAATAGAAGACTGTTGATGGTCGCCCCTTATCTGCATGAATGAATACGCAGGCCATAAGAGACATCTCACGCAGGCCTTTAATCAGGGCTGATTGAAGCGCCTTTGATTTCTGGACCTTCATCGTTCAGAAGCTCCCAGCTTATATATTTTTTATTGAATATTTAATTAAAGCCAGGCAGTCAAATCCATTCCATCCAATGTGATGACTTTGCTTCGGGGTTTGTCTAACGGAGTAACGCAATGGAGCCGAGAGCAAACATCTAGAGTGCAAATCACAAGGGGAACAAAATGCCCATCAAAACTTAAGGAAGTAATGGCTCAGATTTACTCATGTGACATCATACCAGCCTTAGGGTTGTGTATGGATGGGGGGGGAGAACAGTGCTTACATAACATAGTGCCTTGAGTGGGAATGCTGAGAGGAGTCGTGTACAACAAGTTAAAGGGAGCGGAACAATTGTACAGAAACCATTCGAGCATGAAATAAAATATTGAATTATTCAGATATCAGGGATGTTCTTTTATGTCTGTGTTTGCATAACAGAATTTATAAATACTTAAACAGATTTATTATTTGCAATATTGTTTTATTTGTATCTTTTTTTTTCATCTTTTATCAAGTATTATTGTGGAATATTGCCGAGACACAACCCTTGATGACACAAGACATCAATAAGGATTCATGTATTTCTCTTGATTGTATTTCTCTTGTTTGATAGAAATACATGTTTGACGTTGAAAATTATTTTCATTTGTTATGTTTTACATTCAAATGTCATTGAATGACATTGAAATACACAAGTAAAACCAAAATACTATTTTAATCATTCAAGCTGAACTTATCTCCTAGTAGAGCTCATTCTCTTCTCTCTTTTTCTGATTTCCTCCATTTTTATTCGTGTGTTAGCTTTTTTGTTTCTGTGCAAATGATGATGCATTTCAAACCCGATGGCTGGGAACTGGGATGGAAGCACAATGAGTTCACTTGTGAGCGGCGAGCGCGGCGCTCACATCACAGGGGGCGTTCGCGGCGGTGCGGTCATTGTTGGACGAGTCATCCTGTGCCATCTGTGCCAGGCGACCGCAGGGCCGTATGAGGCATGATGGATCTCTTAGTCCAGCCTGTTCAAGACTCAACCATCAAGCCTGGGCAACGCATGAATAATTAATTAATTAATTAATTAATGTGTCTTGTCAAAAAAATCCCTCATCCCTTGATGATATAAGACACCATCAAAATAGCAATTGCAAAGTGCACTACCATTAGTAGTGTATTGTATTTATCCGTCTACAGATAAATACAGCTGCTCACACATTGTATGTTCACTCCCTAGGAACCACGCTGTGTGAACCATCATGGGACCATTCCAGGAATATGAGGTGTGTTTATGTTAAGTCTGATTCAATGTAGTGGATCGATTTCTAAAAGTGATTCTAAAAACGATTCCTCAATCCTCACTTATGATAAAGGTCACAGCAATGAGGAAACCCTTGTGTCGCCGTTTACGATTGGCTGTGACCCAGACTCATGTTGTTGTTGTTGTTGTTGTTTTTAACAGGAAAAGAAGTCACCAGAGAAAGGAAGTCCCCGCAGTCGCATTCCCCGCCTGGTTCTCCATCCCTTCCGGCCCAAGGATAAAGGCTCGCCGGTGTCCGAGTCCCCGACCTCCGAGGAGGAGGGGAAGGACTGTGACCTCAGCTCAGACCACTCCAAACGAACCATCAGCACCAACAGCTTCTGCTCCGGTAAGACCTTCCCACCACATCCACCCACACAAGATAACCATGTTGACACAAAGGACTCTACGTACCGTCCACGTCGGCACTGTACACCGTTCAGCTGACTTCATCTCCATGACTTAGTGATTTTCCACCCATGAACATAAAAGAAACACAAAATACAAAACACAGAAACATACAGTACATACAATAGAGAAATACAAAAAAGATTACACAATCAAAAATGTCCATTTAAGATAGTCAAGGATGGATAAATTGGCCTCCTCCTCTTCACAGACAGTATTTTAACAACCACAGTCACATCAGTTGTGGTTGTTGTTGACTTATCATTCAGATAGTAACGCAAACCTGGGTGGACCTTGAGCTTTGATTGACCGGTTCCAGTGCGCTTTCCGTTCTTGGCCTTCTTTGCCTGTTCTCGGCCATCGCCGTCTGTGTGCCCGTCTACGGTAGATGACCCCTGTGTCCCCCTCCAAAACCCTGCCAGGCTCAGAGCAGAGTCCCGACGGCTTTCCCTCGCTGGCCACCCAGCGCCAGCCGGCGGTGAAGAGGGTGAGGCTGATGGCTGAGTGGAGTGCAGAGCGCGCTGCGTCCCGGCACAAGCGGGAGCAGAGGTCTGCCGCCAAGTCAAAAAAAGGTGACGATATGGATGGAGGGTTTGGGATGTGTTTTGAATCTGCAGAGATAAATTATTTGGTTTGGTTTTGGTTTTTGATTTAGATCACAAAAAATAGGGTGCCAACACTTTTTTCTTTACTTCATATTCGTTATTTTCTACTTCATATTCGTTAAACTAGATTCTATTTTTATGCTGTGGTTGACATTATTTCTGTGCAGCATGTGTCATATGTAAGTTATTTCCAACTCCCTGTGCCAATAATTCCCACAAATCCATCCAATAATAGTGGTTTGTTTCACACATGTCAACACATTCTAGGGAAGGTAAAGCAACACCATGATGTCATTGAGTCTGATTTCTGGTCAATATTGAATCTTCCAAATGCAATTACTTTCCTTCCTTTTGAACATTTAAGGTTAAACAAATGGATAGCAGATTAAATACTGTCATGAAAAACATGTTATACCTGACTCTTTAAAACATTATTATATTCCCAAATCAGTAACCATTTATCAGCAACCATCTGAAGTAATCTGATTGGTTGAGGGAAATGTTCAGGGCTTAGACAATTAGCCTGATTGCCTGGAGTTTACTTCACTGAGATCAGACCTCACAGAGCTCAGTTTACTCACCAAGTATTGGAGAAGCAGTTTGCTTTGCACTGTTCTGTTTCTCACAATCACCAGCTTGCTCACAAGCACTATGGTTTTATTTGATGGCGAACAGTGCTATTCAGGTATGACTGTTGAATTGAGTTACCTGCAATGCATTATAGTGGAGCATGTATGTCCCATATAAGTTCCATCTTTGCATTGATGCTTGTGTAGCTGTTTGTTTTGGTAGAAGGTTTTTAGTTATTCTATACTTGATATTCCCTAAATAATAAGCGACTGCTTGTAGTGTTTGAGTTGACTCTACAAAGATGGCCGCCAGGTGAGGCCAACTTCACAGGAAACTGGCCACGTCTAACATGAGCGTTATGCAAATGTGTATATACTTAACTCCTGAAGAGTTGCACCTTAAATGCTTCAGACGAGATGTTTCTTCCTGCTTGGCGATCATTTTGAACATCGCAGAGCATACAAACAGATCCAGGCCTTGAATAATATTTATATTTGTGTGGCGCCTGGGAGATGGCTAATGAGGTTTCCCGCCCCTGCAGGTAGCGAGGCTGACTTCAGCTCCTCCAGCAGCTCACGCAGCCTCAAGAACAAAGAGAGCGGGATCCCGGGCTCCGCAGGAAAGAAGACGCCTCGCAGGTACGCGTCTGATGACAACCTCGCCCCTTTGTACTAGTCGCTATGATGCGGCATTGTAGCAACATGGATGGCCAATGATTTATTAGTGTGGTTCTGTCTTATTATTATTCTTCCACCTCATTTTCGGATGGTATCTCCTACAATTTTTGACGTATCAACACCAAACTAATGCAAAATTATCATGCCCATATATCAGTGCAGTGCGCTGATTATTATTTAACATGGAAAGTGAATGGGGCTAAAATCAACAACTCCAAATGTGAACATCTGGGAGTCCACTTTGGTACACATATGGAAACTGGAAGTACGCAGGTCTCCAAAAAGTGTGGTACCTTTTTGGCCATGGGCGCTAGAATTTGTGGTAAAAGTTAAACGGCTCTTCCCCGAACATTTCTGAAACTTGGTATCTGGGCCTTATTTGACATGCTGAATCTTTTTGCCTCAAGGACCCATAAGGTCCATCTGGACAGATTTTTCTGTACCTTTTAATCTTAAAGTGAACCGTACATCCTAAGGACACCAAATTTATATTTTAAATGTATATTTCTTTTTTTTGTATTTACTTCAAAATGGCTGAGCTATGGGCAAATAATATATGCAAATTAGCCAACATCATTCAGTCAATCACAAGTCCACTTCTAAGTGACCCAGGGACTTAAAACCTAGCGTGTTTGCATATTAGCCTTGCTAGCATTAGCCTGTTGGTGTGCTCATGGAAAATTGCACATACGATGAGTTGGCTCATGCAACCACACCCATTTTCTTCAAAAAATGCACATTTCGACATTAGTTTTCACTTTTTTTTGTCAAGTCGGACCACTCGCATCAGGCCGCTCCCAGTGTTCAAGCCGGCAGGAAGCTCCATAGCCAATCGGGACTCGGAGCTCTTCGCACCGTACCGGACACCGCCCAGGGCATCCACCTTCACCACCAACACCACGAGCAGCAGCAGCAACTCCAGCCCCACCACCAGGTGCATATGCTCTTCAAGCCATCACGACGCATAAACATGGTTGTATTGAAAATGAAACGGCAAGAGGGCATTCATGTATGACCTTTCTTTTCCTTTTGTCACGTCCAACTTGGCCTCATTTGTCATGATGTCATTGTTTTGTTTTTGTTCTAAAGCCAAGCCTCCTCCACCCTCTGAAATCAAGCCCATGTAGCGTGGGCGCCGCACAGCACCAGAAGGTGCTAGTGTGCGTGGGTGTTGGATTAGTATGGTTTCCTCACATCCCCTCATCACATCTGACTGGGATTATTTTTTGTTCCCGGTTGTTGACCCTACTGAGTGCATTGGTAGTTTTTAAATGTGTACCGGCACTCACTTTACTTTTTTTTAGGGAGATGGAGTAGAAGGGATTATAAATATTTCAGTTGATGGCTGATGGAACTGAACTTTGAATTCCCTCCTGGGAAATCATACTGTAATGCTCTCCCAATTGTGACTGAATATTCAATCTACTACTATATATGTTCTACACCACTAACATTATTCTTTCTTCTTTTATATTGCATGAGTCAGCCTACTGCAGTGTTTTTAAATTACCTTACCGCACACAATTGCAACATGCCTCCCTCAAAACATCCACGACTGCATTTTCTACGAATACATTATCTCCCCCCTCATCCCTTTTTGGACTTTTCCGTCTCCTATAGTCACCTCTGATTTGCCGAGCTCGGTGTCATGTGATGTTCCTCATGAGCTGTGTTCTGAAAGGTTGTGCTATTTATGGCAGGGATGTAGAACATTCACACTGGGCCTTGCATTTCACAAGGTTGCTAAGATGTAGTGGTGAAGTGAAAGAGGCTTGCTCCTTTCTTTTACATATTGGCCAAATCTGCCCACCAGCCCCTGAACAGACAGAAACAATCCCTTTTCAGTCCTCTGTTCAGTACAATGAAACGCTTTATCACTGGGCTTTGTGGAATATGCAGTGATGGATGAGTGTATATGTACTAAGCCACAATTAACACAATTTGGGATTTTTCTGCTATGCTGTGATTGTGTTCTGGACTGGACAAAGCAGTATTTGGCTGTACAAACCAGAGTATTTTGTGAGAAGTGTGTTAACCAGGACAAGTTCTGATAACCCTGCAGTGTGTATAAGTTCATTTCGAAAGGTGCCCTTGCAGAGTTGGAGTATAGTCAGGGCTATGGTCTTAATTGTGGCTGTGAAAACCTTTTGTGTACAACAAGTGTGGAAAGCTTAGCTGTGTTTTTGGTTAACATGAGTTGTATTTTATCTGAACAGCGCAATCCAATCAAGTTCTACATTGTCATTTTTCATCTAATATCTCATTTCTGCAAACTCATCCTTGCACCAGGCGGGTGAAACTGGGCCGCTACCACTCCTGTGGAGACTACCATGGCATCATGGCCCCTCACCCCGAGCAGTACCTCACTCCCCTGCAGCAGAAGGAGGTGAACATCAGACACCTGAAGACCAAACTAATGGAGTCTGAGAACATCATTCATGACAGGTTGGTTAGTTCAAACTCTTCAGCTGGTAGCTCCAAATATTTTCACGTTATTTATACATTTGCCTGTTATCACAATGACACACATTGACAACATATGCCTTTACTTAAAGGTTCTGTAGGTAAGATTTAAGAGATATTATTTGAGTGTCCATGATATGTTTTCAAGTTTACTGCACCTGCCTCCTGTATGAACCAATTTTGGCTCATTTCTGGCCAATCAGGGCATCTCTTCCCTGAATCCATCTTGCCTGTCAATCACGGGTATGTGAAAGCAACACTTCTAAATGGCGGAGAAACATAGGGAGGGAGCAGAGACCTATTTTCAAAATCTTGCTCTTATGTTCTTTTCTGCTCTTTCTCCTTACAACTCTTGAATCTTGCCTACAGCAGCTTTAACACTATAAATGCTCCTTTGGCAATGGTGTATACTCTATTGGCATGTTCAAAATGTCTTTTTTTTTAGAGAGGCTGACATAGAGGACCTGAAGTCCCAACTGGGAAGGATGCGGGAGGACTGGATTGAGGAGGAGTGCCATCGCGTGGAGGCGCAGCTCTCCCTGAAGGAAGCCCGCAAGGAGATCAGGCAGCTACGGCAGGTGGTGGAAACCATGAAGAGCAGCCTCATGGAGAAGGACAAGGGGATCCAGAAGTACTTCATCGACATCAACATCCAGAACCGAAAGCTGGAGTCCCTGCTGCAGAGTATGGAGCTGGCCCAGAGCGGCTCCAACCTCCAGGACGACCCGACCCTGGACTTCCTGTGCGACGTCACCGATGGCGGCGGGAAGAACAAGCTGGATGAGGACGTTGGGGAGGCGTTGGGAGACCAGGCGGCGGAGGAAATGGCAGACAGCGGGCTGCTGCTGAACGATGAGATGGCCAACAGAGTGGACATTTTGGCGCAGGTCTTGATGTCCACTGCTGTGGATTTCAACCAGGACGCTGATTGTAAATTGAGGCCTGGGGAGTGGCCCGGCGTGTCCACTCTGCTGGAGGAAGATAAGGCAGTGGATAAATCAAATGTATCCACAGCCGTTCCCAAGAATCCCATCTCCACTCCTGAACCGAGCACATCCAGTTCAACAACAGTGCCCGCCAAGGCTGAGAACAAGGAAATGCAGACGGAGATGCCGCCTGCGTCTCCAGATCTCCAGGCTCTACTCCTTCAGCTCCTGAGGCTGCACGGGGAAATGGTTGGGGATGCCTCCGCCGACCTTCATACCACTTTCCCCATACCTACCCATGCCACTGCCGACTCGACGGACTGCACACCAAGCCCTGTCCGCACAGAGAGCCCTGGAAGCTCCACTGATTCCGGGGTGTGCTCCACCGCCGAGCAGCCAGACGGCCGCAGGTTCATGGAGGAGCTGGACTTCAGCGTCTCCGAGGGGGTGCCTAGCAAGACGCCCGAGCTAGACGCCGTGGAGCCCAAGCGTTACTGGAGCAATAGCTTCCTGGTGGATCTGGTGGCCTTGGCAGCCCCCATGCTGCCCACGGTGGCCTGGCTGTACTCGCGGCACGGCGTGGATGGAAGTGCTCCGGTGTATAACATCGCCACCCTGATCCGAGGCTGTTGCATTATGGGATTGCGCTCGCTCCGCCATGCCGCTTAGAGACCGGATTCATTGTCGCTACCCCAACCCGCCGCGCATGCACACGCCGAACGTTCAACTAAAGCACTTCAGCAATTGTTCTATATCATCAAGTTTTGTTTTTTCATTAGATTTATGATCATAGTTATGCTCCACCACTGTAATGTTGCACTACTGCCCACGATTGAGGCAAAATTATCTCACAGGGGATTTATACTGGGTGTTTAAAGCATCTCATTTGTCTGTTTGTGTAATTTAAATGTATAAATATGAATCATCAAGGTAGATGGTTATCGATGTCAAATGTTTTTTTCCTTGTATTAAGCTATTTAATTTATCCCCAAAAAGTGCTATGATGTATTAGCTTTAGGGGGTGCAGGATGTTTAATAGCATTTGCATTGGATGATTAGATTTTTGTTATATTGCTCTAAAGAAACCTTAAACCTTCAGCCAAAGCTTTAATGTGAAATCACTGGGTAGTTGTGTGGTCGTTTTCTCCCGTGGAGGTGGGCTGTTTACCGTACATGGTGTATTGGAAATATGTTGGCGCTTAAAAGCAACTGACACTGGTGATGTGCCTGAGCAATGTGCAATACTGATACATGATACGTCCTTGTGTATTTATTATTAAAGCATGACAACCGCATCCATGCCTCTGGTTTTTAATTTGCTTCATGCAGCTAAAACAAAGCAATTGAATAAAAGTACTTTAGACTTATGTTGGCAGCAGTTTCAAAACTCAAAAATCTCACCATGTATACGCGTCTTCATTCACATGGATGAATGAATCCTCGGCCTACGTGCTCGAGTGCAACCAGCAGGCGTTCTTATGGCTGTGCAGCAGCTTACGTAACGGATTTCTCACGCATCCTCTTCCCTCCGTGTCCCTTGGGCTACCTCGCTGACTATGCCAGTGCATATCTTCTGCATTTTACTGGAACCTCTCCGGTTATGGCAAACGGTGTTCCAGATTCTTATTCGCTTGTATATTTGCGACGTCAGGCCTTTTTTATTTTATTTATTTTTCCATTGCAGACTTCATGGCCCCTGCTGAGATGGAATGTCTGAATCAATGTATAAAATAAGCATTAAAATATGCCATTACTTTAATAATTCAGGTGCATTTTGTCTGGAGTAGGCCACGTGGGTATCTCTGGGATTGCGTAACCGTGACCTCTCCGTTCATTACCGGCATACGAATGAACCAACCCAGGCGGATGATGTAATCTCTGCAGTCTAGTTTATAAAAAGCTAGTGGAATGTAGAGAGGATTCACAAATGGGGGTTCTGTCAAGTCACACCAGCTGGAAGCATATTAGCGAGAGTATAACTTAAATGTTTTACAAGATGAGGATTAAAAAAGTTGCGTCCAGAAATGGATTCAACACACACATTCAAATGTAGGGTACGCTAACCACGTCAACCACTGCTGGTCCTTCTGGTGAAAGGATGAACTGCACACAAGTGGAGCGGTTCTTCTCAAGTCAGAGTGCCCTCTATAACAGACGGTGGCGACGGTACCAGCAGGCACCGGACCTCCACCGAGCCCAGGCTTATGTGACGTTAAACGGAAGACATGATTTCCCTGAGGTGAACGCCAGTTTGCGTATATATATATATGCAGCCTTTTGCAGTTAGTGTATAGCTATAGAGCATCATTGGTGCGATTTTTAATTATCCTTAATCATGTAATATGGACAGAATAACATGTTACAATTAATAAAACATGCAGCTTTTCAGGGTGATTGGTTTGGGAAAGAAGAAAGTGTCCAATTGTAAACCTTAATTACAGCTTCTAATGAAACTGCATATTTTTTTCAGAAGCAGGGCAGGTGTTTCTCAAGGTAAAGATAGACACAACCTATTTCCCTACATACGAGCACATCATTACTCCCAAGGCCTTTCTAATTTGAACAAAATACCTTTATTAATATCTTCGGAGGACATATCTTCAAAGGTATTGTAAGAACATTGTGTCCAACATTCAGACAGTATTCAGGCGACCGACACAAGGTGCATTTCCATTGACACAAACTGTTCAATCTGAAGGCATCGACTTCAGATTGTTATTTTGCAGTGTTGGGTTGTCTTGTTGGGTCTTGGGTTCTGAGATTGCAGGCAATAACGATAAAAATTGCATTTTTTGGGATCTTTCTTATTGAGAACACAGAAATGAAAGGCAGTGATCCCAACCCCATTGCATAAGTAACTTAAGTCATCAACCAAGTAAAAAGGCAAAGATAAAATGCTTTGTGATGATCTTAGAGCACAGTTGTATGACAATTTGATTGGGTGAATTTATTTGCGATAGCAGTTCAGCAGCTATGAGATTACCATAGGAACCCATAGCAAAATGTTGTACATTGGATCATTAAGTCATCAAGCTATAGTAAAAAATCTATTTGGCCTAAATTTCCATACAGAATTCCACGTTTCTACAGGCTGTACTACAAATAGATACATTAAATATCTATTGACTATTAGAAAATGTGTTTTAAACAAAGATATTAAATAAAAGGCAAGCAAAACTGTATCCAGTGAGCATAAACGCATTTATGTCCTTTGTCCTCAGAGGTTATAAATAAGACAGAAAAAACAATAGCGATGCGATCCTTATCATTACGAGTCCATGAGCATTCATAGGTAGTTTATTTACATCTGGGCCATTGAATAAGTAGAACATTTCCTTGGAAGTTATCATGTGGATGAAATTGGCATCTACTCAGTGTGTCATCTAATCATTTATTAAAGTTTTTTGTGTAACCCACGATGATTTTGCTGTATAAAAAAACTAAACAAAAAGGGAATCCAACAGAAATGTACCCGTTCACTTCGTATCTCCACAACGAGGACGGGGTGGTGGTTACAATGGCTGCTGGTGGACAGACAGAGCAGGGAGAGGGAGAACTGTAGGTGTTTTTTTTCGGGAGTTACTGTCCGGACAGTGATTCTGATGCAATTATAAGTATGGGACAGCGAGTAACAATTTTAAATAC
>OMKN01015567.1:6834-19353 GCA_900302345.1 Melanonus zugmayeri
CCCATCATGACGACAGTCCTTGGTCCCTAGGGTGCAAACGTCCAGCCTGACCATTTGTTAAGTGGCAAAGCTGGTCACAGAGCTGCACAAAAAGTTCTGAAAAAAGGATCAATCTCTGTGATGAACCTTATTACTAGGATTAGGATCTGGTGAATAATTTGAGTGAAAAGATTAATGAAAAAAAATGCACTTTTATTTTGCAGATTTAAAAATACATAAGCATTCTCATAATAGTCTATTGCTGTAAAGCAAGGAGATAAGGTGAATCATTTTGTCCCTTATGTTCATCTTATGCTATTTGATGAATAACATAAGATGATATGTACTGTATTAATCCCAGATGGGAACATTAATTAATGACTAAATCCATCATTGTGTTAACAATACTGGAACCTGTTCATCTGATTTCACTTTGAGTGAGGTACCGAGATTTCTCCGTTTGACTATCATTGTAGAAGTATGACTTATCTCCTATTCATTTCATCAAGAAAACAAAGTATCACATATCGGAACAGTAATCCACTGAGAAGGACTAAATTATGAGTTTGGGATGAATGCCATGTATTTTTCCGCACCGTGCCACATTTTTTAGTTAAAAACATGCAAAAACATTTATATCCCTTGGATGGAATATGTTGTGGTATGCACACAAACTGAAGTGTCACATCAAATACACTGATTTCAAAGATGATCTAAAACGGGACTTATGGGGGTGATGAGTTAAGAAGAAGAAGAATGATCTTGCGCGTATGAGTTGCCAAGACAACCACTGTTCCCTGAGCAGGCACCGCCAAATCTTATCTAATCTCATGAAACTTGATTGTCACATTGCGTGATCCAATCACACCCTCATCCCGCCCCCTCGAAGGGCATACACAACTCCTCAGCACAGTGAGGAATGTGATAGATCTGGTCCCTGCTTGGGGCAACTGTGGTCCAATCACGCACACACCACAAGGTGAATCCCATCTCTTGACATGTTGCATCATTCAAGGGCACAGCAATAGTACACACCACGGCAAGGCTAGTATAACTCTCTCTCCCCCACAGTGTGGTGCACGACGGAGATGAATATGGATGCATCTGTGGATCACGACACTGCTGTGTGCTCCTGACTTCATAGCAACGAGGCAAAACACACCCAACTAGACTGAGTTAAAAAAGTACTTTGCACATCATTAGAATATACAAAACGGTTGTAAAAATGGTTGCAAAAAATGGAAATTGTTGAGCTCTGAAAGAATTGGCAACACAAACCCAAAAAAAGAGGAGGGTGAGATGCTACTTCATGTCATCCGGGGGAGTGATTGTAGTCTTTTGATTGGTTTATATGATGTAAATCCGCAGTTCCATAATTAAAAGATGCCAATAACAGTTATTAACTGTTGTCATTGGACAAGGATGGGCCAGTTTTACCCTCCATACAACCAACAAGCCTGGATGTTTTCTCCTTCACTGTTTTTGCCACGCCCTGCACTTCTACCTAGCCTGTGCCGCCCTCTCTCATCTGTCTGTGTGTGTATTTGTGTGGGCGTGGTCCCGGCTCCAGCCATCCCGTTAGGTCATCTACTCCACCTAAAAACCCTGGCTTCTCATCCTCTCACCACCAGATCATTTGTTGTATTCGCATGGCGGTCTTGCTCTTGGCTGCTCAGTCAAAGAAGCTTTCTGGCGTTTATGCAATTGGCTAATCGCGTTCTTCTTGTTCTCACAGTGCCACCTCTCAGTATCCGTCTACCCTGTCTACCTGCCCAGTCTACCCTGCCATCCTGTTTCCGTTTGTTCATTATTAAACCCGGTTTCTTTTACCCACGTGTCCTGCCTCTGTGTCCTGCGTCTGGGTTCTATTGACTCTGACCTAACAGTGTGACCAAAACTTTAATTTTCTTTTGTTTAAAGGATGACTTTTAAAGGGCAAGTCACCATCAACAATTTCACTCTGTATTGGATTCTCATACCTCCTACCTTCTCATAATTTCTCATACCTACCTTTTTTATCTGCCAGTTTGCAGATTTTGCACTGCTTGCACGTACAGTATACACAACAAACCATGCTCTGCATGTCAAATGTGCACATTATATATGCACAGTACATATTAACAATGAAATATAAAATGTGATTCTAATTATAGTTTGTGAATTTGGTTCTGAATTGATTGACCTTGCTTATTTGTTCAAATGTTGATGGGGTTAGTTTTATCCATCCTAATGGTCATTCTCAACCATGGCTCACAAAAAGAGTGTGACACTTAGTAACTGTGAGATTAGACTATTGACTTTTGTTTTTACATTTTCTACAGAAACTTATTTAAAAAAATATATGTAGGAGGAAAGGGATAGGAGGCTTCACAAAAAGGCTCTCACTGCAGCTGACACTTCCAACACATGTCAATTTGCAATTTGAGTTTGCAATTATCTCGTCAACCTGACAGCCAGTATTCAACCTTGGTTTTGCACTGTGAATCTTGCCATTAAGGTCAGTCTTTTATTTTGTGTCTGGCAATTATTAATTTAATTACATTTTTGGAAGTAAGGGTATTATTAGAAGTGTATTATAGATTTTGCTACCTTAGACCACAAAAGACAAAACATCTCTCCTCTTTGTTGGATGTAAATTGTAGTAAGCTGCAAATGAACATTTGCAGCTCTTTTTTGTTTGAAATGAGTTGATATTTGTTGCCCATGTACATAATGAATATATTTGTTTTCTCTTAAGACTTTCTCCCTGGCTGCTGGGCTTATCTCTTCACCTGTCTCAAAAGCTAAATGTTCAACTATCCATCAAAGAAAGTTTTCCTCAATTTGAAATTATCCGTTCTGCGGATGAAACTTTCATATCTTAGGTTTTCCCTAAACTCCCCTGAAATTGTTTCATAATTCATACTGACAGGTGCAAAGTAGTCTTTTTCTCTCTCTCTCTCTCTCTCTCTCTCTCTCTCTCTCTCTCTCTCTTTCTCTCTCTCTCTCCACTGCATCTGTTCCTCTCTTTTTTTCCTTCTTCCGTATTTCTGTTTCTGCCTCTGTAGGCAGTACTGTTTGTTTTCCTTGGCTTGTGTGTCTGTCACTGCTGCTATTGTTAACTCTTGTTCTCACTCCCCTCAGCCTTTCTCCTTTTCATCCAGATGTCTTTTCTGTCCATCAGTTGGCTGTAAAGGGGCCTCCAAAGCCTGCAGTGACATCTGATTTTCCGCATGTTCACTGTCGACTGTTTGGACATTGTTGAATTAACAATACAAAAATTATAGTAATGTCACCAGAAGTCAAAACAAATGCATTCTGTGGGTGGTTGGGTTAGTCCCTAAACCATTCATGCTCACTAATGACATGATGAAAAAATCACACTGTATAGTTTTTGTGCTTAAACATTCTGTTATATTTACATTGCAGTGCAGAAGAGAAAATCATTGTTAAACTCAATGTTTCAACCCACCGGCATATTAAGCACATGCCACCTTGCAGTGAATCGTGATCCTGACTTCTTCACATTACCTGGCTAGAGATTTGACATCCTATAGTGTGATTTGAAACTGGGATCTAACCAGTCCACTGCTGTCTGTATCACTTGATTACAGAGATCCAGGTTTTCAAAGGACGCTGTGGAGAGAAATCCATTGTCACACCATCTGTCACTTTGTCTTTTCCACCAGAATAGCTTCCCAACATCAAATGTAAGACGGATATAAAGTGCATACACTCTACAGACCATGCAGATTCGCAGGTAGCCAGAATTGAACTGAAATAATACAATCTAAAATTAAATGTTCATTCATATTTACTGTATCTTGCTGTTGTATTTCATATTGACTTGTGCAATACATAACATCTCTATATACTGCATCTACACTGTTCTTGAATGAAAGAATGGTATCCTTCAATATTCCTGTAGCAAATCCTAATAAATAAAAGACATATATATAATTCAAAGGATGTTCCATTCCACATTTGCCCATGGCTTGTGACTGTCACTCACCTCTTCATTAATGTGCATAGAAAGTACAAAGGGATGGTCTTTTTTTATATCTAAATATCCATCGACATCTGTCTCACATGTCGTCTACCAAAAGTAGTTCACTGTTTGTTTGGAGGTTCTTTTTGTCTTTTTATTGTCTGCAATTACAAGCCCCCTTGTTATTTATGCAAGAGCATATATGGGAGCGTGGACATGTAAACCTACTTCATCAAAAGACTAGCTAGCAAAAGCAGACGAGCAGAACCTATAGTGACGGCCAGAGTGCAGAGAAGCCATAGAGATCAGAAACACGAGGGTACTTGCCTTCGTTTGGTTTAAAAAAAAAAGTTATGTTCGTTGATCCTCATTCACGCACTCTCTCGGACACCATTAACGGCTCCGGTATCTTCCGGCGACTGAACCTCGAAAGCACGCTGCCATGAGCAGCGCCGCCCTGAGCAGCACCGCCACCGGCCGTCACTGACGGGTCGCACGCATATGAGGTGAGTCATCCTCCTCACGCTCCTCCACTCCCTTCATCATCCAGAGTGAGGAGTCCAGACGACGCAGGTCCTGGTGTGTGTGTGTGTGTGTGTGTGGGAGGGGGGGTATCATCCTCAAATTGTGATAATGTGCGTCACACAGACATCTTGGCTTTGCCTTGAAAGCGCATTTGAACATTCTTTCGTTTCGCCGTGGAGTCTTTGTAAAAAATAATCAAATGTGTACGACCACAAGCCTCAAGGTCTTAGTGATGGTGTGCAGTATTACACATGACGGATTTTAGATGTTTAAAGTTCCCCTGATGCGTCATCTCGCGGTCATCCTGTTGCTTAGTAACCCCGTGAACCAGAATGTACCTGTGGAGTGCACACCTTGACATTTTACGATTCTGTTTTTTGGTAACACTCAAAGAGAACGAGATGGTGGATACAGGCAGCCAGTGGTCCTATATAGGCACCAAGAACACCCAGTTGTAGTGGTTCATCCTCAGGTGCATCTGTTAAGGAGGTGTTTCAAGGACAGCGAAACTGCGAGGAGAGACCCCTATCCAGACCCAGGATCATATCTCCCGGCTGTCTCGGTAATAGCATTTATTGCTAATTCAATCCTTGGTTTTTTTTCAATGTTGTTTTTTCATAAAAGCCAGGTGATGCCTTTACTTTTACTGAATGGACCCATTTTCAGCAAGGACTTAGCACCTCCTCAGTATGAAAGAAAGTGAAGGTAATGGCCAGTGTGGAGAGGGAAATAAGGACACCCTGGAAATGACTTTTACAACAACAACATTGGACCAGCAGATACCTTTAATGGCTAATACATATCAGGCTTAGTGACATTAAATCTTTGTTAGTATTCCCATCGGGCAGTCCAGATTTCTGAGGTGGGATGGTAAATAAAGGCATAGGCACAGTTTGCGTTGGTTCAGGGGGCTCACTCAGTGGCTGTAGACAGAAATGCATGTAGGGATTTTAATATTATCTATATTTTTTATAACACAGAACTAATAATTTATTGTAATGTCTTGCTCTATAATAATAAATACAAAGGGTAGCCTGCATGGGCACACTCACATGCGCACCTGACAGGCAAAGAAGGAGAGGTTACGCCCTTCTTCAGCTCAGCACCACTGCCAACACAGACCTCTCTGTGTTCTAACATATGCTAAGGTTCATATTATACACCACAGGGTAGGGCTGTCAGCGAGCCTGCAAGGCTCATCTCTGGAGAAACACTAATAGCTGGGATCTGTATCTGGTTTACTGTCAGGTTCGGTTTTGCGGTTTGTGTGAGTTTGGTTTCTCTGGTAATTCTCGCAATATTAGCTGGGATATGAAAATGGACCTGCTGGTATCCTGGTAAACAAAGCCTCTGTTGTACACTTTTTTTGTTGTAAAGATCCAACCAATCTGCCCCTATGAATAAAGGCACTGTCTCCCCCTGTTAATTACCTTTGTCTTGTCTCAAATATTAAAGACACTCTGGGAAATATTGGGCACATAAATGTTCAATATGGAAGGTTAATTGGATTTTTTTTTTTTACGCAATCACTAGGGGACATTTTCTGTGTAAATACATAGCAAAACAAATACGACAGCAAAACAAACACCAGGATTTCCCGATTTCTGCTTCATGCGTTTATGAAGGTGAATATTTCTAGGTGTGAGATGATGATAATGTGTCAAGTGTACGGCTAATATAATGTTTGTGTGCATTTCTTTTGAAATCAAAGTAGCATTCAGCTGGGAAAACAAGTGTAACAAGTCTATTTCGAAGCGCACAGTCAAGAGGAAACGCATGCTAATACTACATGCTCATTATCTCCAACTGAGATATTTAAAGAGATGTTCGGCAACACCAATAACAGACCTTGTGCCCTTTCAGATACATCTGTTTCCTATATACTTGAAGAGAGGAACCATTGTATCGGAACACTTTCTTCAGCCAATTACCGCTTGTCACACTGTAACTTCGTCAGAGTTGTGACATGATTTGGAATGCAAAGCATGACAGAAAATGCAGTGAAACACCATTTTTCAAAATCCATCAATGTGTCAAGGGCAAACAACAAGGGAGGTGCACCCTGGAATATTCCTCTCTCCTCCTCTATTGTTGGTGAATGCATCAGAAAATAGGTCAGAATGTAACGGTGGCTCGGACACCTTTTGTATTTATCCAAGAAAAATGAAAGGGTTCCAATGTAACTTGGAGGTCAAGTGGATGAGGCACTGAGTGTCCGTTTAGTAGTACACCGTTGCAGACATATTGGCTGGCAAACAAGTCTGCGATTTCAGATAACAGGCGATATCAATCAATCGACGACCCTGGTCAACGCGCGGCGGCGCATTGCTCATTGGCTTTACGGGTCGTGGGAATCAACCCTTTAAACACTAGTGTCATCCCAGGGTGAATACAGGTGTAGCTCAGAAGCTTGTAACATTAATCACAGGTTTCCGTTCAGCTAAGGACAATGTATTAAGGACGGCGTGTTGTTACTGAACTGAGTTTTAAATTTTTTGCATAAAGGTTGCCAATGCTTATAAAATATTGTTGGCAAATTGATACCACTGAAGTATTCTATTTTTGTATTTTTGTATTTCCGTCTCCACAGTTGGAAATTTAAATGTTCTAGTAGTCTGTTTTTCTCCCTCTCTCATTTAAAAAATTAATAAAAAAATAAGCAACCTTTTGGAGGATATCCGCCCGATTATGACTGCTAACCTGAAATGTCATAATGTGTGAGCAGAACAACAAATCTCTCTGCCCAAAACAAAGCTTTCACACCAGTTATTTTTATATCCAAGCAATTTTGCATGTAATTATACTCTTTAGCCTGCACACAGCTTACTACAAATTCCCTCAAGTAGCTGCTTGATCCAAGTGAAATCTCTTTTGTTTTTTGTGTACAGTTTCATAGTTGTTCTTCAGTGCTATTATGGCTTGGATTTGTTTCTTTAGTGTCTCAGTATTTGTATTTATTAATTGTTTCTATCCAAAAAATGTTTAATGTGAAGTGTCTACTTGCATACTATTTATTTTTTACTGACTTGGTGCTCATATGCATAACAGGGGCAGGGTGGTGGATAGGGTGTTCAATTCTCAGCCATTCTCGGTTCGATCCCCAATGCAGCCTTGACCAAGATGTCCTACCTCTTCCTTTATGACATGTATCTGAATTCACTGTAAGTGGCTTTGGATAAAAGTGTCTGAATGACTGAATAGTATAGAATAGCATAACAGTGACTTTCTGACACACAGTTTGGACAGTGAATCTTGTGTTTCATCTGATGGTCAGCAGCAGGCGTTCACCACTGGTGCAGACACACTCATAACACAAACAATGCGATACAATCATTAAGGCATATAAAATACATTAAAACCACATTAAAACAAAACACTCTGTTCCTCAAGACCATTTTATGTTGGTTGCAATAGAAACAAAAGACATTGATCACCGAGTCAAGTGCAATACACAAGTTTGGTGAAGAAGCAAATTAGAGATTGAAAGATGGAACATCTGGAAACTACTTAACATGTGGTAGACATTGACTTCTCATAAATGCCTCCTGCCTTTTCATACACAAGTTGATGAGAGGTTTCCGATGTACACATCTGGAATTTACTGGGTTCGCAACAATGATTTGGTTGAAAAAAATTACATAGAGATCCTAAAAAAAGTTATTTGAGACCGGTGTGGTTAACAAGTGAAGCGTTTCACGCAGAAGGCATTCTGATGCTTTATCCACATGATAGAAGACCTTCATTATGCAGGCAGCGGGGGCCATGCAGCTAAAAAGGAAAAACTGGTTGCTATAAAAGCTGTTACACTAGATACTTTCTTAATTTATGTCTATGTCAATATAGTTAGAAACATAATAATCATTAAAGAAAAATAAATTATCGAACTGTGTCCTTATTAAAGTCTTGGTGATGTGCAAACTGCTTTTTTTTTTGCAAATGTGCTTCTAGAATATGAATTTCTTGATTGAGCACACAGCTATACTAAATATATTTAAAAAAATAATAATAATTAAAAATAATTAAAAAAATATATATATTTTAGAAACTCCCCCTGGTCTGTTGTGTATTTTATAATGTGTTGAATGCATGTCCTTTGCTGCCCACTTCATCTTACTCTAGTTATGTCAGACAGCATATAGGGGGGGAGGAAAGCAGCAACAGCACAGTCAAGATTCAAAGCAGCGCAACATAGAGCAGGGACCGACGAGCAGCCTCCCCGGCCAATAGGAGCAGGGCGGAAACAAATCAACCCTCCCATTTCCCTCCCCAATCTTGCAGCTTGTTGGCGTATCAGAGTCACTGAGCAAGAGTACTGGCTGGCAGAGCACAGCCTGTGTGCTGCCACAACTTACACTGGATTTAAAGCATCCTTAGAAGGAAGAGGAGAAGCTAGTAAAAAAAAAAACCAAAACTGCCATTTGGAGAGGAAGAGAGGGAGAGAGTGACAGCAACAAAGACAGCTCTTTGTGGGTAGCGTTCTGAAGGCATTTTCCTGTGGGTAGAAAACAAGCAGGGGTCAAATACAAAACAAACAGGAGCAGAGCCAACACAGTTTGGAAGAATGTATAAGCCCGTGTGTTTCTTCACGCTTTCATGGCTGTTTGCTATGCTTATTTTCCCAGGTAAGTCCTCCTCTTTTCTACTTCTCCCTTTTTTATTGCATGTCTTCTGTGTGTGTGTGTGTGTGTGTGTGTGTGTGGGGGGGGGTGTCTATGTGTGTGCTTTGCCTCTGCATCTATCTCACTCACTGCACTCTGGAGACCAAATGGTGTTGGGAGAGAAGCACGTATCGCTCTCTCTCTCTCTCTCTCTCTCTCTCTCTCTCTCCCCCTCTCCCTCCCCTTGCAGTCATTCCTCATGCTCTGTCTCTCTCTCTCTGCTCTCTCTCTCTCTCTCTGTCTTTCATGCCCTCTTCAGATGCCACCTGCTATGGTGACTGTGGAGCAGTAGGGAGATCCGGTGATTTCAAGCGTTGTTGGTTCCATGCTTGTTGGCTTTATTTTCCCTCCTATTTATTCTCCTCTGCCTTTGAGGAGTAAGAGCAAAAGTTCCCACACCGGCACGTCCAACTCAAGGTAGAAGCCACTGATCCATCACGTCATGAATTCCCCCCTGTACCAGGAAAATGCTGAGCACAAAACTAATAAACCCTGCAGTAAAGTTAATTAAAAATAAACGTCAGACCTCGAGCGTTTCCAATCACAGCGTGTCATTTTTTCCCATATCATTATAATAACGAACCGACTGATTATTCCTAATGGCAGCATTTGCGTTCCAAGACGAATGCAATGTTGTTTGTATTTCTACTCTCAACGCTATTTCAAAAAATCGAATATTGATTTCTTGTCGTGGCCGACGTGCGGGGGGGTGTCGATATTATTGATGAGTCGCACACCTTGAGGTTTATATCGGTGACAGCGCGAGGCGGGAGGGGTCACGTGCGAGGCAGGAGGGGTCACGTGCAAGGCTTGTGAACGAGCCGCCCCAATAGAGCGAGTGGAGAGGGCACGCTGTGATCCTGACCGGGATGGGCTTGGTTTTATAATGCCGGTTTTGTGTTTGTTTGTTTGCTTCTTCACACAAAGAAAAGACAAAAGATAACAAAAAGGTCTTGTCAATGTTTTGCGTAGATGCAATTCTGGCAATTTTTGGATTAACTTTTTTTTCCACTTTGAGTTAATTGCGTCATGTGATTAATTTGAGCAAATCATGTTTGAGAGTTGTATGAAGTTTTTGAGATAAACTACAACAGTGTTCTTCCTGTTGCCCCGCCCCCTCACCAGTGACTGCAGAATGGGCATGCGTTTCCATATAGCTTCAGAATACTGAACCATAATACAAAGAACAATAGATGTGTATGGTGAGTAAAATGATGGAAAAAGTACACCTACATTGAGGTTTTGCTTCTGGAAAAGGAATGCAGATTATTTACTTTTAGCAAAAATGATAAATGCACTGTAATAACTGAATTGAGAACTTGACAGCTGGAAAGGCATCATGGTTAATGTAATAAATAATCCACACATTACAGGTGTTTGATCAAAACTGTTCACCCTCTAGTTCCATTAGAGGATTTTAATTTCACTTCACTGACAATTTTCGATGTATTATTTCGGTTAACTTTTCATGAAAAAAAACCCATGAGAATAAAATGTGTGATGAAAGCCTGGGATAAATTGGCTGTGCTGCTATGAGCACTAACTGGGGCATGGAGGTCTGATAGAATTCATTACTGAATCAGCTCGAGATGATTACCTTTTTGTCACTAGTCTTGTTTATCCACTTCACCTGTGGATCCAAAATAGAACTAAGTACTAGACTCCATCATCCCCCCCCCCCTCCACAGAGCCTTGGGGAAAGCAATTCACACTCTGTTAGAGGGTGATGACACCAGAAGTTGCAATTCAGAAGGTGCTGTCAATCCAATAACATTTGGGAAATTGGGAAATTACTTTTTTTTAAACCGTGGTCTTATCAAGAATGTGTCAGTGTGCTTGTAACGACGCGCGCTTACCACGCTCATTTAACACTTTTGTCCAACGGTAGTATGCAGAAAAACTAGAATTTCATGTATCATGTGAATAACAGTCGTTTTAGTTTTAGTTTTAAAATGTACAACTTTAATGCGGTTTCCGCCAAGACACAGAAAATCCTTCTTGAACATTTTGTTCTGTATTTCTCTTCTTTTTTTTTCCCTGCTGTAAATAATCTGGGGAATTATTCGGGCTGAGTTTGCATATTTGTTCTTGGTACTAGTCATGCCTCAGGTTCTTACTGGGAACACACCTGGGAGCTGCCCCGTGATCACCTCCACCTTCTATTCATGGCAGTTTGCTACTGACTATGCACTAAAAGTACCTGAATACCTTGCTCAAGGGTACTGCTACAGATTTGCACTGATTATTTGCCACGCTCGCTTAGGGGAACAAAGAAAATCATTGATCTATCCACAGGACCACTTACCTTTAATTATTTATGTGATCTAATGTTGCACATGCACACAGTTTGACTTCTGTGGGAAATGTGTGATTTTAGTAGTTTAACAGGCAATTAAAAGAGCAGAGTTTTCAATTCAGTCAAATATGGCCCCCATAACGGAGGAGAAACACATTCATGAAAACCTGGGCAACGTATGAAATGAGCCCCCAGATTTAGTTTCACGATAAATAAATGAGAGACTTTTCCATCGCTTTACAATGGAGTCTTAGGTAGATGCTAGCAAAAGGTTGGCTGAACACATTTGTTCATGCTAATTACAATCTGTGGTTACAGCGCCTAGCGGGTTAGCATCTTAAGTCACACCCTCTGAGTCTTATCCAATACTCAATTCTAACCCTGGAGACAATACATTTGTCAAACTGATAGCGAGAGGACATAAAGTTCTGGCCATAAACTCCTTCAAGTTTTTGTTTTTTTTCAATCCACATGAGAGCCATTGAGTAAGGTCTCCGAAGATGAGGCTGATTGAACCATTTATCATAATGACACGCCTGAAGCCATCTTTACACACAACGTCACAGGTTGGCTCGGCCTATCGATTACCGAGACACAAAATGATAAATTGCAATTATCAGCGAATCAAATTGGTTGTGAAAATGGAGCTCCCGCCGTTCTGAGACGGTGATTATCTGTTTCTGTCCGCTTCTAATTAATATTAGCGTTGTGTTGCACGCAGCTTAATCCATTGTAATTGTATGTCATGCAAACCCATTGTCCTATAGGGAAATACTTCCAGCTGTTGGAATAGAGGTTCACTTTGTACGATAATATGAATATATTATTTATGCGTTAAACACAGTGTTTCATGCATTATAAAATGATTTATGGCTACAAATTGGTCACAGCTGGCAGAGCAGATGTTTGAAGGGGGAAGTGTGACAGATTATTGCCTTGTCGCCTTTCCTGGGGGTCCCATCATTCAAGAACACTACAACCCGACGTTCCTTCATGGAACTAATCTCAAACAACAGACCTCAAAACTCTAGAAATATGAGTTGGATATCAAATCTGCTTCACTGTACCTGCCCCCCCCCCCCCCCAAAAAACGG
>OMKN01015598.1:5253-17097 GCA_900302345.1 Melanonus zugmayeri
AGGAGGGGAAATGATGACGAATGTAGTTCCTAGCTTGTAGAAACCTAAAAAAATTACTCCTAGGGAGTTCATGTTTTTCTTGCAACTGGGCAAACGAAGCAAATGTATCGCCCACATAGAGATCTCCAATTGTATGTATACCCAGGTCCTTCCATTGCAAAAACGCATCATCAAGTCGAGATGGTTCAAATGATGGGTTTTCCTGGTTGTTGGTTCTAACAGTTGATGTGTCCAGACCTCAGGGTTACCAGTTGTTGGTTCTAACAGTTGATGTGTTATGGCCTCAGGGTTACCGTCACGGCCGCCTGCAACATGGATTTCAGTCGCTTCCCGCTGGACTCCCAGACGTGCACACTGGAGCTGGAGAGCTGTAAGCACACACACACGCATACACACACAAACGTATGAAAGATTCTCTGTGAGCTTGTTTACACAAAACAAATCCGTTGCTAGGCAACCACAGTCCTGCCCTAATTAATCTGCGTGAACGATAACAGAATAATTAATATTTAATACTTTTTTCATACCAAGCTATTGACACCAGGACTAATGAGTAAAGTATTGGTTGTATCTTACATAATTAATGGTATTATACCATTGTGAACCTTTCAAGATAGAACATTAATATGGAAAAGTATCATACATTATCATACAGGTTTCTTGTACTATAGAACATCCTCAGTAATGTTGAGGAAACAGTATTAGTGATATTCAGGTTGCAAGGGGGTTCATCTAGCTGCCAAAATGTTTGGGTTCGAACCCCAATGTCCTGAGTCTACCTGTAGGCATCCTAGAGCAAGATGACCTAACCCCTACCTGTTCCTTAATGACATATATCTGAATTCACTGCAAGTCGCTTTGAATAGAAGTGTCTGCTAAATGACTATAGTAATAGTAGTAGTACATATCCTTGAGCAAGATGACCTACCCCAACCTGCTCATGAAAAACCACCTTGTAGATATTACCAACTAAAGAGTTGATTAACTGGTGTTTTTCAGATGCCTAACCACTACTTACTCCTTAATGATGTATTAATAATGTATCGGAATAAATTAGAGTTATAAAAGGTTAAATGTCTGCTGTATTCGCTGTGTTTCAGATGCCTAACCACTACCTGCTCCTTAAAATGAGAGTTATAAGCGGTTAAATGTCTGCCGTGTACGCTGTTTTTCAGACGCCTACACGGACGAGGACCTGATGTTGTACTGGAAGAGCGGAGACGAGTCCCTGAGCACAGACGACCGGATCTCCCTGTCCCAGTTCCTCATCCAGAAGTTTCACACCACCTCCAGACTGGCCTTCTACAGCAGCACCGGTACCCGCTCCTTCTCTTCTCTCCTTCATCCATCCATTTTCTTTTCCACAGTCAGGGTCTTGGGGCAGTGGTGTAATATCCAGACTAGTTTAGTAGGGGGGGCCCAGGACGGGCACCAGACCACAATGCTAACTTTGTAGAATTGTGTGGAGAATGTATACATCACAAAATGAACTTGACAAATGACAAAATATCTGATAATCAGTCCACAAACAAGTGTACAATAATGATCATTTAAAAAAATTGTGTAGTTAAAACTCAACCATTTTCTGTTAGATCCAAGCTCTTCTACTATGATCTTATGATCCTGTAACCTCTTTGGCACTAGAGATTCCCCCCTTTCACATCTCTCCCCCGTCTCGTCTACAACTTTCCACCATTTTGTGCTTTGTTGCATCAAACTAGGTTGTGCTTCTCTCCAGCTTTTATCTTGTTTTCATTCATCTGTTTTCCCTCTTGTCTTCTCTGTGGTCAGGGATATGTGTTGAAGTATCTCTAACCCTCTACTAGTGTTTCATCTGTCATGCCTTTGTTGTTAACTTTGCTCTCTGTTTGGAGTGTAGTTGGATGAACTTTAACATGTCTGGTATGAAATGTATGTGTGATAAACTGATATAGTAAAGCATATATTTAGTCATTTAGCGGCCGCTTTTATCCAAAGCGACTTACAGATACATTAACTAAGGAGCAGGTTGGGGTTAGGGTGTCTTGCTCAAGGATACCTACAGGTAGACCGTGGACATTGGGGTTCAAATCCAGAACCTTGGGTTTGAACCGCTGAGAGTCAGCGGTTTGAACCGCTTATAGAGTTGAAAATACTACAACATTGTCGTGTTATGTCAAATGAGGTAGGTTATTGGACCAGAACGCTCCATCCGAGAGTTGAGAACAGCGAGACGATTGTGTTATGTCAACACATTTTTGGTATTTGTTTTATGGGTGATACTGTTGTGATGACCTTTGCTCTCTGCCCTCTAGGCTGGTACAACCGTCTGTACATCAACTTCACCCTGCGGCGCCACATCTTCTTCTTCCTGCTGCAGACCTATTTCCCTGCCACCCTGATGGTCATGCTCTCCTGGGTGTCCTTCTGGATCGACCGCCGCGCCGTCCCCGCCAGGGTCTCCTTAGGTCAGTTTCCCTTTAAATATGTAGTTGTAATCTATGTTTTTAAATGTGTTACTAACATATGTTTAGTTTTGTAGCTACAATAAATCTAAATGTACAGAAATCAAAATTGGAAAGTCAAAATTGATCATTTGTAATTGGAAATTGTTTCACTCTGGAATAGTTTATAGAACGAGTCCCATAGTCCCCGCGATGTTCTCAATTCTCTGTCCAACAGGTATCACCACGGTGCTCACCATGTCCACCATCATCACAGGCGTCAACGCCTCCATGCCCAGGGTCTCCTACATCAAGGCCGTGGACATCTACCTCTGGGTCAGCTTCGTCTTCGTCTTCCTCTCCGTGCTAGAGTACGCTGCCGTCAACTACCTGACCACCCTGAGGGATGGCAAGGATCGCAAACTCCGGGACAAGGGGCGAGAGCAGGTAAAGAACATTGGGCATCCAATCCGTCTACTATCCACAGAATCCCTTTGATTATGGCGGTTGACTTAATCGTAAAGATCAGTTCCGATGGCCAAAGCAACAACAGCAACCAATACTTCAACAATGCCTTATGTTTTTTTACATGCAGTAAAAAAAACTTAAAGCATTGTTGAAGTATTGGCTATTGAACTTTGTTGACAAGTGGCATGAAGATCATATGTATTTATTTCTTTTACCTTTATTTGACCAGGTAGTCACTTGAGATCAATTATCTCTTTTCTGAGCAAGTCCTGGACAAAATGGCAGCATTTAAAAAAACAAGCATACAAGACACAAAACACAGACAAGAACATAAAAGGCAAAGGGACGCAAGGGGATAAATCTTCAGTGTTGAAATTATAGTACATTTTAATTGGCAGCAATCAGGAGGGCCTTTTGAAACATTGTAAGGAGTGGCCTATTGAATAGGCCTGTTTTACAGTATACCGTTGTTGTTCAATTCAAGTTCTCCTGCTAAACGGAGGGTTTACTTACCCTTTAAAGTCACGTAATTTGAAGTTATATTGTTCTGTGTTGGGTCAGGCCCAGGCACTCCCCTGTACCTGCGGGATGTCCCACACCAGGACCATGATGCTGGACGGGGCATACAGTGAGGCGGACGTCAACAGCCTGGCGGGGTACACCCGGGCACCCGGTGCCCCGGAGGACCCCTCGGAGAAGCAGCAGGAGCGCATGGTGGTCCACCTGGCACTGGACACCGAGTCCAGTGCCACTAAGAAGAAGGGCCTCCGCGGCTTCCGGATCATCCAGAACACGCATGCCATTGACAACTACTCGCGCATGATCTTCCCCGGCGCCTACATCTTCTTCAACCTCATCTACTGGTCTGTGTACTGCTGAGGAACCTTTCCCCCGCCGCCCACCACCAGCAACTCTGTGCGGTTTGACGCCACTGGGGACTGGTGTTTTGTTATGGAGCGTTGAGTTCAGGAGGTGGTGGAGTCACCATCAAACACGCACAGTTACATGAGGTGAAGTTCTGGAGCCATCCGTGGTCTGGATAACATATGATACCACGGCCTCCCGTTGCAATTTGAACATTGCTCACATTTGGACGGTTCACTGCCAGACTCAACATGCTTGTACAGCCTTTCTTCACTCATTCATTCCTAGTTCCTGCATTCATTCATCCAATGCAGCAGGATAGTATAGTAATTGGGTGGGTGTTTATGTCCAAGCCTAAAGGTTCTGGGTTCGATTCCCAGTGTATGCGCCATGGCTTGTAGGCATCCTAGAGCAAAATGCCCTATCCCTTACCATTTACTTAATGACATGCAATCTGAATTCAACTTAAGTCGCTTTGGAATTAAAAACATCTGCTAAATAAACTAAATGCATAGTATTAATGATCCATGCTTTCACGTTACATGAGCTCACCGTAGCTCCAAATCAAGCATTCCTCTCTACATAACATCAGACAGAGAAACTTTATAACATCATCATGAGGAGGAAACTTCCTAATTCACTTGGACGCTTGGTGTGGCGTGCCGCTGTTGGCTTGGGAGAGTCATCGAGGCTCGCAAACCAACCAACAAACAAACAAATAAGCCCGGGGCAGATGGCTAACTGACTGGCTAACAGGACCCCTGGCTCCCAACAACAGGCTGCTACTGCTAGATGGACTTCCAGTTTGGCTGTGAGTTGATGAGATGATACAAACCTCTGGTGACCCCATGGATCCGCTCGGGTCGAGATCAGAGCTGGCAGAGTACACCGTAACTGTGGCACTACAGTTATGGTGTACTTTTAGAAAATATATTGGGGAAAAAATTCACAATACATATATGATACGAATGAATACATAGAAATACAGATTATGTGTTCTCATAAATCAACATATTAACAAGCTTTGAGATTTTATTGATTGTATGTGTTCTGTTGTATGCATTTACTCGTTTGGTTAAAGTTAGCATTTAGTTATTTACTTGATATATACTAATGCCGTTGCACCTTAACGTGACAGAGAGGAAAGGCTGGATTGTCTTTATCAAGGTGTGTTTGACTTTACAAAGAACCTACGTGTACTATTGATCTTAAAGATCCCGATATACTAACAACAAAATCAAAATTGCCGTGTTCGCATAGGCTGTCAAACTGCTTCCGAATACAACAATTTCGACAGGGTAAAATATAGTCACTGCATTCGTTTAATGACACCAGGAGTGTCCTAGCATCTCCGCGTCCTTGTAGTCTCTGCTTGAGCGGTCATACAAAAGCACATAATCATCACAATCTCAGCAAGTCTTGCTTCGAACTGGTTTATCTTCAAAATAAACAGAAATATTTTACGGATACCAAATATTTACAGATACTAATTGCTGATTCACATGGTTTTGTTGACCAATCGTAGGCAGCGGTGTATTCAATGTATTACGTTAGACTATTTCGACTGAGCCCACTACGGCGATAGATGCCCAATGCGGCACTTCGTTTTGGTCGCAGACCAGCCATTTTGTCTGTGGGAACAGACCACTTTCAATTTTCTTTTAAGTATATCGGGGCCTTAACACACCACAGCTAGGCAGAAAGAGTTATATTATATAATGTATTCATATATTTATCCATCTGTGTAGGGAGTTGCAAACATCACAGCTTTCTCAGTGAACATTCTAGCAGTGAGAGGTGTGCATTATTTTCAGACAGCATGGACTCATCCCCGCTCTAAACTAATGCGCCACATTTCCTCAACTCACATCAGCTGGCCAACGTTCTGTGAGCTAAAATAACCGTGTTAACACATAACAAACTAGCAGTTAACAAGATAGCAAAAATAAAGAACTGGCGTTAGCATCCTCACATCTGCTGGTCCACTGACACGGTGATACTAGCTTAAAAATGCATGTAAAATTTGCGGACGCAGTTGCTAAATATGCTAAAAGGATTTTCAGCAAATATCTTAGTCACAACAAGATTGCGCTAACGAAGCATTTGTGTGTATATATGTGCAGTTATTCAGTTTTGGAAATCTCACATTGTCTATAAAGTAGTCTGACTGATGGGACTACATTAAGCTTTTCGTTACTAAGATCTTCTCTAAGTAATTTATCTTAATTTATAGTAATTTATTTTATTTATAGTAAAGTGACATTTTCATTCTATATGAATTTCATGTTAACTATAGTGGTTGACTGATTGCGTTCCAGGCATTAGTCAGACTCGTATATTTCTCTGGTCGGACCATTTGTGTTTCCAGGAACACAACAAATAGTGCAAGCAACGTTTTTATTTTGAGACAGAATTGCCCAAAAATGTGAATCAACCCCCTTATATTTTAATGATATATTTTAACTAACCCTAGTGTGCTGCTATCGAAAAAATGATGTACTTCGCAGAGGTTGTTCGTGTATTTCTTTTCTGATAATAGCACACCTAGTCGTGGATTATCCCTTGTGTAGCAGACTGCCTTAACTGTTTATTTGTTTGTTTTTGTATTATAACAAATTGCCATGGTTACATGTTTCTTATATATATATGGAGCGACGGTTTGGTTCAGTTGGTTTAACGTTTGATGCGGTATCCCGCTGGTACACTTGTTTACCTGCTGGGAACATATTAACATTCAAGACACTCCATCCTCAAGCAAACATCCTCTGATAGGAAGAGTTCACATAAAAAATATCCATCCTCATCCTGGGCAACACAACAGTGTGTTCTCGCTCCCCGTGGAGGCAGGGTGTTTTGTGAAGGTAGATGTCGGTATTTCTCGGTGATACGTCTCTCTCTGTTTGGAATGAAATAAAAGTATTAGCATGCCACATGACTTTAGCAGGGCTAAAAAATAAAAATAAATAAAAAAGAAGAGAGAGAGTTGGTCCATGAGCTTGTAAACCAATAACTGTCTGTTGTTTCCTTACTGAAATGTTTTAGAATGTATGCTTCCAGAGCTGCTTTATTAAATAAAGTTCTACTTCCACTCGGTTCAAGGAGTCTTTACTATTGCCTTTCTTTACTGAAGACATCACAGATGTGATGTTAGACCGTCAACGCGGGGATCAAAGCAGCAACCTGGTGAATACGAGACAACCTGGTCTACCTCAGCTACAGTCAGGCTCCGATGCTTACTGGGAAACAACATCTTGAAGGGCTGGGAGAGAACACGTCAACCGAGCGTAGAGCGAACTGTCAAGAAGATGGCAGACACACACTTACTGTGGTGTGTATTGTGCACACCAGTCTTTAATCCAGATTTGGGAGAGTACTCTGGAATCTTTTAATCCCCAAATAAACAAACCGTGGTAGATCAGCGAAGGATCCCACTAGTTTGGATGTGCATAACAATAAACCAGCAGAGCCGTGATATTATGCTGAGAACCGATGCCCTGTTAGAACTGTGTGGAGACTGGACGTAGTCAACACTGTGAAGTCATTGGGTGGTTAAAGGTGAAAACATCCTCTGATATGAAGCTATAGGCCTATTAAAATCTTACCTACAGCAGCTTTAAATGCTGTAGTGAGACAATGACACGTTTTAATTGTCCAAGTTGAAGAATGTTAGTGACTAGAGTGCTTGGCTCGCTACCAAAAGGTTCTGGGTTTGATTCATTAATAGAAACACTAACATTACTTCTACTTTGAGACAGTCTGTACTTAGGCCCATTACATTTAATGAATCAATTCATTTAAGTTGCATATCAATCTTTTTTTTTAATATGCATCATGCAGAAAAATGAATCGCATTATGACGAGCCGTATCTTGGCTTAGAAGTAGAGAGACATCTTGTGAGTTTCAGTGTTCCTGTCTAGGTTCAAGTATGCCAAAGTTAGGGTGCACTTTGGTAGAGATTGGAGAACGTAACAAAAGGCCCAAAAATCACCCCATATATTTTGGGGTGGCCAAAAAAATCAAACTGCACGATTGAGACGTGGTAGCGAGTTGCTAACCCTTCAATTCAACCAATGCACAAATGTATGTATTTATTGAATGGTATTCCAAAATTGAATGTTAAAGGGGAACTGTCACATTTGGCTATTTTCTAATGTAAGAGAATACTGCTTCATACGCCTGTTGTGAGAAAGAAAATGGCGATCTGCAACATCGACTCAACATCGTTTCTATGAAAAAACACCAATGGTCCAATTGTTCCAGAAATCTTAATTAAATCAAGAATTACCGTTAAATAAATGTATTAATTAAAACCAATGAAATTGTCAACACATCAAACCACCGCCACATTATTCTAAGAATATCCTACTTATTGATATTTATTTCATCCTCGGAAGTTCTTAATAATTGATTAGAAATCAACAGAAAATAAATGTTAGTCGTTAATTATTCATTAAAAGTGCAACAACTTTTGCAATATTCAACAAAAAGACCAAACAAAAGCTGAAATATTCCAATTAACTCTGGCCTAGTTTATTATTATTATTATTATTATTATTATTTATTATTATTATTTTCCCCTCAAATGTTAGTAACAATTAATTAAAAGCTAGTCATTATCTCTCTACTAAAGGAAGGAATCTGTCTGTCCTTCAATTTTCTCGAGAGCTGTTCATCCGATCTACTTCACACTTGGTGTGTGTGTCTGGGGACCCAAGGAAGCGCCGTGTCGAGTGTGAAGTTGTTTGGATGAGCGGTTCTCGAAAAAGCTGCCAGCAGCGATACCAGAGGCCAAGCATTCGGCCCATTCCGAACAGGTTCATAGAGTTTGCACTTGTTTAATAGAAATCAAGAAATACCAGAAAATAAAGATATTAGGACGAAAACCACAATGAGTTTTACAATTCTCAACATCGATACATCCAACCACAGCCAAGCTGTTCTAGTAATATCTAGTCCACCTCCACAGCCGTTTTCTTTTACTTAAAGTTAGTAAAAATGTGTATGATGCGTATAAATGTGCATATCAAAAGGTATTAATTAATTTGGTAAAATAATAAAATATTAATCATAGAGACTTCATTCCAAGCCAAATCATTCTACTAACAGTACCCGATAGGCCTATTTACTACGTTTGGGGTCATCTTTCCACATTACATCGTATTAAATAAATTGTACTTTGTACAATAAACCCCCTGTTATTAATAATCTATTTTGGAGGGAAACACTTGTGAGGGTAGATCAATGCTAGGCTACTCTTTGGCTTCGGCCACCACTGGAAGTTGCAGCTAGACGGGAATCGTTGAATAACCTAAAAACACAAAGTAGGCCTACATGAGTGTTTTTAGGGAGTATTTTTTGCCCAGTTAAATAGAAGTGATTGCCTAGTGTTGGTATGGCTGTTGTTTAGTTTGTTTACTCCTCACACCGTTTCCTGGATACAATGAATTTCAAAGTTATTTGTATCGGTATATAAATATTTCCCTCCCAAGCAAGAGCTGAGCTGAGCGTGTGTGTGTGTGTGTGTGTGTGTGAGTGTCAGTTATACATTGTAAACCACCAGTATGAGGAATAACAGCCAATAACATGACTACATATAGCACTAAGTAATGAGTAGGCCACCTAAGCAGATATCTACTAGCTGATCTACTCGTCTACTCAGACATTGTTAAATTCCAGGCATCGCTATATAACGGTGGTGACACAGCATCAGGCAATAGTTACATGAGGTTAGGTAACATTTGGATAGACATTGACAGAGATTTGAATGGAACATTTATTTAGGTAGCCAAATACAAAACTACATTTTACAACATGTCTTCTGATTTATACGGTGCTGCCCCCTAGTGGAGACTCTGCTGCCACACAACCAGAGCGGAAACGGCTCCCCCTATCGGTCACAACCCGCAACAACATAGTAGCCCAACAATAAAAAATAGCCTAATAGTATTAATAATAGTAATACTTTTTTGTAGTTTTATTTTATTATTCCTTTCCCTAATTGACTTGTAATTTCAACGTTTATTTCCCTTTCTACGAGTAGGTGTCTGGGTGGGTGCTGACAGGGCAGCAGGAGAGGAGAGGACCCAAACGACTCATGGCGACGACAGAGGTGAGCAGGGACAGTTCAATACATTTTATGTGGATCTAAACAAAAGCTCACAGGGGTGAGAGTCCAGGAAACAGGATACAGAACGCAGGATACACCCAAGCTCGAAAGCACATGACAAAACACATGACAACTACAACAATCCAACAAAGGAAGTGAACTGGTATGAGAGAGGCTGATGAGGAAGGGAGGTACAGGTGGGGAGATGGATGAGGAAGCTCAGGTGAGGGGAAGTCTGAGGGCATCTGGTGGAGAATGGCACCCAAGATGTGGCCGTGACAGTAGGACAGCGAATTGGCAGTCAGGAACTGAATAGTTTTAAATAAGCAAACAAGAGTGGTTGAAAAGCCATGAGAATGGATGGAGAGCTACAAGTGAGCGACACTGAGGGTGTTCTCTTCTGAGGGTTTCCAACGATATTCTAATGTCCTCTGATGCGGGTGATTGTTCTGTGTCAGTACTTCTTGACCTCAGTTCTGTGTTTGACACAGTAGACCATCATATCCTGATTGAGAGGTTACATGATTGGGCTGGCATATCAGGCTTGGCATTAGTTTGATTCTCATCCTATCTCATCCTATCTCACTGAAGTTTCTCAGTTTGTATTGGAGACTTTGTGTCTGATTCCTCTCCACTGTCTTATGGTGTCCCGCAGGGCTCGGTCCAGGGGCCCCTGTTATTCTCTCTATACTTGCTTCCTTTGGGACAGATCCTAAACAAATGTAATATTCTGTATCATTTATATGCAGATGATATCCAACTTCACTTTTCATTCAAACCTAGTGAGGCTTCTAGGTTATCTATGCTCTCAGACTGTCAACACCATTAGGCAGAAAATTCTTTACAGCTAAATGCTGATAAGACAGAGGTTCTGGTTGTTGCTCCAGAAAACGCTGCCTCCTTGATCATGCAAAGTATTGGGTCTCTTTCCTCTGCTGCCAACTCCAACCTGCGTCATTTAGGAGTGATATTCAATCAATCCTCATCGTTTGACACCCATGTTAAGCAGCTGACCAGAGCCTGCTTTTTCCACCTGAGAAATATTAGTAAACTAAGATCTGTAGTTTCAACTGCTGAACTAGATGCTTTATACATGGTTTTATCTCATCCCGCATTGACTACTGTAACACACTTTTTTCTTCACTTAGTATGTCTGCACTTGATCGTCTGCAGGCAAGACCTGCATGCACCAGATCTGCACTCTGTGTACTCATTGTGTTTGTATTTTAATTTCTTTATTGTGTTCTGTGTCTTCTAATGTGTATTGTGTTCTTAACTTTGCACCTGATCTGCATCTTTTGTATTTATTTAATCTTATTTCATTTATTCTTTATCTCCTTATTATGGAAGCCCATTTCCGCCACTTGATGAAAAAAATAAGATCTGCTAAGTCAAAATAATGACTTGCTAAGTCAAAATAATGAGATACTATCTCAAAATATTGACTTACTAAGTCAAAATAATGAGATACTAAGTCAAAATAATGAGATACTATCTCAAAATATTGACTTACTAAGTCAAAATAATGAGATACTAAGTCAAAATAATGAGATACTATCTCAAAATATTGACTTAGCCTAGTAACTCAAAACAATGAGGTAATGATTCATATACATCGAATATACGCAAATTGAAAGCCACACTACACTTGATGTGATGTATGTTTGTCTACGTACGTTAGGGTTAGGGTTCGTGCTTTAGGGTTAGGGTTAGGGTTTGTGCTTTAGGGTTAGGGGTTAGGGTTTGTGCTTTAGGGTTAGGGTTAGGGTTTGTGCTTTAGGGTTAGGGTTCGTGCTTTAGGGTTAGGGTTATGGTTTGTGCTTTAGGGTTAGGGTTAGAGGTTAGTGTTAAGGGTTAGGGTTATTAGGGTTAGTGTTAGGGGTTAGGGTTATTAGGGTTAGTGTTAGGGGTTAGGGTTATTAGGGTTAGGGTTAGGGGTTAGGGTTATTAGGGTTAGTGTTAGGGGTTAGGGTTATTAGCGT
>OMKN01015608.1:0-12892 GCA_900302345.1 Melanonus zugmayeri
AGAGCTGGGAGAGAGTGCGAGAGAGAGAGAGAGTCAGTGCCCTCTACAAGGGCAGACCGGAACTACTGTCCGGCACACTCTGTCCTTGTCTCCTCTGCACAGATCTTTCTGCGACTAAGACTAAGACCGCCACAAACACTTTGCCTTTACGTAGAACCAGAGCGGGAGAGACGGAGATAGACGTCTCTTTCACACAGACTTGTGGACGCCTATACAGAGTACTTAGGGTTGCTAGTTTACTTCCCATGCAAGTTTAGTGGCTGTGCTGAGACAAATCTACTCGCCGTGATGGGACGGAAGAGTTAAACAAACAAAAAATTCCCACTAAATGTAATGTTTATTGTATGTGTTGTTATAATTACAAATAATTATAATACTATTCTTTGGTAAAATATAAAATGGTATCGCAAAATCACCTTCCATATCCCTTTTTAAATGTGAAACTACCTCTTCAGTCTACAAAACAAAAATACAAACACGTGGCACGTCAGACTGAGGCTTTTCTACCCTTTTGGCACCCGAGCTGTTGAAGCTATAAAATTGCATCCATTCTACTGTGTGTGTCCGTTAAAGCTCGACTCTGTGAAGCGTCTTCCCTCTTCCGTCAACGAAACTAACTCGGTAACCGCCCAGATTAGCTCACCCCCTTAATTTATTATGGTTTGTCTTCACGAGCGAGCGAGAGAGCCGGCGACTCCAACTGGCCGGCGACTACGCGCGGCTCTCTAAACCCAGACCATAGGCGGGGGGGGTTCGGTGTAAGCGATAACGTTTGTAACAATCTTGTAGTATTATTATGAAGTTGAGTAGTGTTGTGCTGCTTGTGCTGTTTGAATGCCTTTTGTTGAACGCAGGACCCCGGGTGCGAGCGAGGCGCTGTCCGTATCAAATGATGGGATTGTTTGTTAATGTAAAGGAAAACAAAAAAAAGTAATTTGCATAAACTTCTATTTTGAAAAAAAAAAAAAAAAAAAAAGGTATGCTCATCTCATCCTGAAACTAGCAACGTGTATAATACGACCCCTCTTCTTCTGCTTGCGACCGTAACGTTATCCTCCGGGATACCTTACGATAGACTTGATGGAATTGGACATGGCTAGTTAGACTGAAATTGCAGGTTTTGTATATTATATATACATTTAAGAAACTGTCTGAAATTATTTAAATATAACATTGAGTGTGGGAAGGTGTGTGATGCAGTTCATTTCTGACTGATATGCAGTTGTTGTACTTACTGTCTCCCATAGGTTTCTTTTGTTATCTACGGCTGGTTGTACTATTCTTTTTTTAATTATTATTTAGGAAGGTTTGCTTAACGTTTTTTTGTTTTGTTTGGAGGACTCTTACATGTTGTTTGAAGTCTATACGGGAGACACTGATTGGCCCTGATGTGTCTCGCTGGTTTTGTTTTACTTGATTTTACTTTACCTGAACCAATGTAGAGATTTTTACATTGGGCATGACATATTATTTAAAAATGTACATGCAGTTTATCAGAGTACACTAAATTTAAACCAGCCCCAGGTTGAGAAATCTATATATTTACCGGAAATGGAAAATATATTCCTAATGCAAAAATAACAAGCACATTCAATCATGTATAGTTTTCAAATTTCTCTCTTGTGTGATTGTATTTTGCTTTGTTTTTGGGTGCAATTTGGTAGAATATTGTTTTTGTTTTGGGAATTAAATTTGCTGTGTCTTCAAGCAGATTGGAATACAAAACCCTGAAAACGGCAATAGAGTTTCAGCATTGGTTTCTACAGGACGATATGACAGTGTGATGCAGTTGTCGGGTCTCGTAACTTTAAGAGGCTGGACTGTGGCCACCTTCTCCTTTTGGAACTATGGCGGTCGCCGTCCTTCTCTGAAATATTGACATGATGGAGTGTAAAGAAGGTAAATAAAATGACCCCGTTACAAACCACTAAGCGCTGTTGAATCGTTGACACAGCTGTTTGGAAATTGTTCACATTGATTGGCTAGCGGGATTGACGTAGTGCAAATGTGCTTCACTATTGCTGAGCAATATGACACATTGTGGTTATGTCGATGGATTTTTTTTTTCTTCTTCCAGCAAAATAAAAATATTTCCATTGTTTCAATATTGGCTACTCGTGGTTCATTGCAATGCCACGAGACATGGGCGATATCGACTAAAATATTTGCAATATATAAAAAAGACGTACATGTATTTCAGTACTCCAAAATGCCAAAATGAATTCCATGACTTGTTGAATCTTTTAAAAGGAAAACATACAATCATTTGTATTATGGTTGAGAAATCTATATATTCACTGGAAGTGCAGACCTTTATTGTTCAATTATTTATAATCCAGTTGATTGCATACATTTTCTGCTTCAGAAAATGTAATCACTTATGTTGCGCAGCTCTTAAGCCCAGGATAAGACGGCGTTCAACCTGTATTTGGATATCACAAGGCTACCGCAATATCAAAATGAACAATCTTATTATATGGACCTATTACACACTCCTAATTGACAACCACTAGTGAAAGATTTAACTCCTGGGAAGTTGCAGGGAATGGACTGAAACTTGTTTGCTCTCTCGATCTGCATTAAATGAATAGACTGCCATTGTATACGAGGATTTCCAAAAGCTCTAGGCGCAAATGAAGAATGTGGGATTGTGAAACCACTTTGTTCATTACAGCCCTGTTGGAACACACATGCATACACACACACACACGTACATATATACATGTATGTATGTACTGGTGTGTCTGTGTGTGTGTTTATTTTAGTCTAGTTGTAAATGACAAGAAATGAATACTAATTCCCTATACCTGTGCATCGTATTCCCTTTATTGGTGACAAAGGGTCTGGTGAAGTTTCCCCATTCGACTGATATCCTATTTCACCTGCTGTTTCTCACGTGGTTTCTATTCCTAAGGGAGTTTCCTTCTCTTTCCACTCCTTGGGAAATGTGGTTTCTGTTGAGTAACATTACTAGAATGATGACATTATTATACTTTTTCCTGACAATAATGCATCATGTTAATATTACCGTAATTTTACTAACATGCACAGACAGAAACATACACTCTCTCACTATCAATCTCTCTCTTCTTTCCCTCACTCTCAAACATTTATTTCAATGTTTTTATGTTTTCGCTGTCACATAACCAGTTTGGCAAGTTTATGAGATGTTTCTGATTCAAGAGAAATGTAGAAACCAGTCGTGCCTGAGGCTACTGAGACCTCCCTCACCTGGCCACACCGACCGCTTGTTCACCTACTCGGTGTTTTAAATGTCTCTTTATTTATGTTTTATTCACAATTTATGTACATGTCTTTATCCCCCCAAAAAATCAACTTATCCTGAGTTATGAGTCAATAAAGTAAACGCATAAAGTTGACATGCCTTATTGCGTAATCACATCACTGAATATACTATGCATATCACTGTAAATCGCAAGTAGGCGGGTATTGTTCATTCAGTCATTGTCAGTATGTTTACAATATGCATTGCATATCACATTATAGCTGTGCAATGCATATTGCATATTGTATATGTAGAACTGCGTTGCACAGCAATTAAACATACTTGACCCGTATTATCTAGTGGAAAATATTATTTGGTGAGGCAGAAGTTTCTTAATCATGCTGACTGGCAATCGACAGCCTGACAGGATGAAGGTTATCTGATTGTTCAAAAAAGGGGAAGGTTTCTTGATTTTACGCTGCCTGAGTTTACGATTATTTATAAATGTATGTATTGAAATATTGATCCTGCATGTATTTATATGCTAGTGCGTCTCCTGTCGCGTTGTCTTACTGCTGCGTCAGAGTGGACACTGCCCCCGTTGCTACTGTTCGAGTCCTTCGTCACCTTGCTGCTGACTGTGTGTTTTCGGAAGAGCGACGAGGCGCTTATGATGTACGGCACCGCAAACCCCTCTCCGGCCAGAGTCGTGTCCGAGACGGAGACGGAGACGGAGACGGAGTCCACGTGTTTCCTGGAGTACTCGTAGACGTTCTTCTTGAAGGCTGTTGCCGTGTTCTGGTCCCGCTTGAAGAGAATCACGTAGCACTTGGGGAAGAAGTGGCAGCCGAGGACGCCGTAGTTGGAGATCAGGATGACCACCATCTCCACCGCCGGCACGTAGAGCCCCGAGGTGGTGACGTAGACGGGCACGAAAAGCATCCAGGAGATGAGGTAGAGCAGCATGCTGAAGGTAATGAACTTGGCCTCGTTGTACTTCTGCGGCAGCTTGCGGCCTTTATAGGCGCACGCGAAGCAGACGAGGGCCAGCACGGCGATGTACCCCAGCATGACCCCGAAGAGCACGTAGGAGCCCTCGTGGCACTCGGCCAGCATGGTGGTCGGGTACATGACCACGTGGTAGAACGGGCTCCTGAGCACCAACCAGCAGGTGCACGTGGCGACCTGCAGGGCCACACAGGCGGCCACGATGGCGTAGGGCCGGTAGAGCTGCCGCAGGGCCTGCTGCAGCCAGGGGTTGACCTGGAATGCCAACAGGATCTTCAGGGACTTCACCAGGATGCAGGAGACGCACAGCGTGAAGCTGACGCCGAACATCACCTGGCGGGCCTCGCACTGCCGGCTGCTGGGCCGGCCCACGAACAGGGTGGCGCTGGTGAAGCTGCCCACCAGGGAGAGGAGGATGACCTGGCACAGAGGCCCCCCGCCGGCCCTCACCACGGGTGTGTGGCGCTGGTGCAGAAACAGCGCAGCGATCAGCAGCACCAGGAGGATGCCCACGGCCGCCAGCGACAGCAGCACTACAGCGAAGCCGTCCCTCCAGGAGAAGAAGTTGAGGGTTTTCTGGAGACAGCGGGAACTCCCCTCTCGGGACCACTCCATGTTGCTGCCACAGCGCATGCATTTAACTGAATCTGGAGGGAGGGCATACAGTTTTAACTCGGAGCATGACAGACTGTTGAATGAAGGTGTGTGTAGTGTACTCACCGGTGTCATTAGAAAAGTAGTTCTCTGTGCAGTTGATGCACTCGTAGCAGCAGGTGTGTTGACCCAATGCTACCTTCTTGGACTGTCCAGGCTTGCACGTATCTGAGCATTTTGAGACAATTCTCTGAGAAAGAAATGCAAAAAGTGAACATAAGGAATTGTATATATTTATATATATAAATGTATTATTATTGCTAAAAAAATAAAACTGAATTTGAATTTATTGTGTAAATCACGTAAACCTTGGCTTTGCCTTTCAAGGAAAAACCCTTAAAATAACCGAATAGCATTGTTATGCCCATGTCACCACTAGATAAATTTAGTTTTCTATGTCAACCAACCAACTCATCGTGTTTTGAGTAAACATGAACCTTTATTTAGAGAGTGTGTGTGGGTCTCTGTACTTACACTCAGATCCGTTAGCTGTTTCCTAGCAAGGTTACTGGAGTAAACAAAACTGTTATTGAGTGGGCTGTACTCAGCCACAATCTCATGGATGGAGATGTTTCCATTTTTTGTCGTCCACAGAGTGATGTCATAGCCCAGGTTGATGTCTCCATTTTCATCAAAGCTGTAGTTCTTTGCCCCGATCGGGAACCACTGTTTTCGCAAGGCTTTTAGCACCTAAAATGTATCAGACATTCAGTTTTTCCTTCAACAATATATTCATATCTAATTTCCATATACTCTTTTTTTTTTTAAACAGACAATGTGAACGGACATAAGCAACATGGCTATACAGTTACTTTTCCCCGCCTTCTTTAGAAAGCTATCTTTAGCTTTCCTCAATTAAACACAGACAAGCCAACTCAACCGTTGTAATTGTCCACTGTCTGAAATACCCAAAGCTGAAGTTAGTCCCTTACCTCCCACGGTTGCACAGCGTCAGTTTCTTTGCAGTTCCTCGAGCGACAGATGGAGGCCACAGCGTGAGCGATCGCACTCACGGCCATTTCAATGCTGAACACCTTTTCGGGTTGGATGTGTTCTTGGAGGCCCTCCATAGTGCGAGCTAATGTCGTAGCATCTTTGACACCTCTGCCGACGTTCAGCTCTGCATAGAACTCATCCAGGAAAGGGTCGGTCACCGAGCGCTCCCGTCCGGGGGCCAGCAGCGTGCTCAGGTAGCCGTTGAAGGATCTCATGTCTCCGCGTTTGAAGGTGAAGCCCACCACGTGGCCTACCTCCTCCAGCGTCATGTTTTCGCTCAGAGAGCTGGTGGTGGACCAGTTGTCGCTCGCCAGCCATATCCTCTGCATGGTCTCCAAACTGTGTCCGTCTTCCAGCGTCTGATTCCGGAGCTCCTCGGTCAGGTACGTCATGTGGATGGGCTTGACGAATGATGCTATCACCTTCACTTTGCTGCTGCTGAGGATGGACTGGGCCGCGGCCCTGACCGAGAGAAAGACCTGCGGGTTGGTCAGGGATTCGGGGAAGACCTCCCTGAAGGCCACGCAGATGCCCATCTCCGTGGCCTGGGACACAAAGTTTTCCTGCACCGATCGGCCGTATTCCCCGTCCGTGGTGATGATCCCCACCCAGCTCCACTTGTTGTGACTCAGCAGCTGCACCATGGCGGCCGTCTGGTACATGTCGTGGGGGACGGTCCTCATGAAGGACGGGAAGCGAGCCTTGTCACTCAGGATCACGGCAGTCGATGCATAGCTGATCTAAAAAAATTAACCATTAAAAAAAATGAGTGACGATTGCATTACAGTCACTGATGAGCAGGGAATTTGAATGCAAAATATGTTTGTTTTTTCTTTCTTTTAAGTCTTCTCAAAACATACTTGAGGTATGGACTTGAGCGTAAGCTGTCTGGCGATGGCGATGGACATCTCTGAGTGGTGCGCCCCAATAACGGCCAGGACTGGCGGGGGGCGAGCGGCGGTGGTGTTCGCTCTGGCCTCGCTGCAGTCCTCCTGACCTGCAAAGTCTGCCGTGACCCTGAGAGCGACGCTCACATCAGAGCAGGAGTCGTGGATGCGGTATCCCAACGTTACGCCAACCTCCTCCAGGGCCGGGGACCTGTTCATTGTTTCAATAGCGTTGATCATCGCACTGGCCATCGTGAAGCCACCCTTGTCGTAGCTTGTTGGGAGTAAACAAGAAGGAAACGGGATGAGGTGTCGTCAAGTGAACAAGTGTCAACAGTGTCACTGACGGAAACAGACAATACTTTCAGCGACAGTGTATTTAGTGTGATCTCAGGCCTCAGGTCTGCTGACGCTAACCTATTATTATTATTATTATTATCATCTCACCTGACACATTTCTGCAGTCGAGGTGCAGAGAAAGTGTTGTCTCTCGCCACATCTTGGTGGATGGGGAACACCCCACCGATGATGAAGTCCCCGGGCTCCATGAGCTCCACTGGTTTAGTCCCGGCCGGCCAGGTCTGGCCCCTCACCAGCAAGGGCAGCGTGAGGAGCAGTACCTCGAGTACAGGGCCCATGTCGCTCACCCTGTTTACTCCTCCACTCTACTCTGTCCCCTGTCTTACAGTCTTGTGTTACGCTTGTCTCTCACGTTGAGTTTTACCTCTTTTTTTTTTTTTTTTTCGTCCTGCCCTCTCTTGTTTCTCTCCTTGGCTATTGCTCCTGGTTGACTGAGCTGAGTGCCTCTGGCACAGTGATTCTGTTTCTCCCGTAAGCATCTTCAATAAACACTTCCCTGTTGCCTAGATGCCCCCCCCACCCCCATGCCTTAGTTACCTCTAGGAGGCCTTCCCACTTTTCATGAAAAGAGAAACGTTGACTATTTTTATTTAAAAAAGACAACAAAAGATGTGTTTTTGTGTCAGCATTTCTCTGATGAGGGATGAGGGCACGATGACACATCTTTTATCTATAAATATCCATGTGATGCTCTGTAGACCTGCTTCACAGGTGTGAAGCGCAGACATCACATGTATGACTTACATCATCATGTTTTCTTGAGTTATCGAATAAAAAATGACTTGGTAACTCATAATTAAGATTAGTTTGACTTGACATAACAGAAAACAGATCTTAGGCCAGACATTTGACACACTCCTAAGCAGAATTAACTGTTTTAATTGTTTTAATTTGTTTCATATATTCATAAGTACACATGTTTTACATTTTTTTAAATCTAAATCAATCTGAAAAGGATATCATTATTTTTATTTGTGTTTCAGCTCATCTTTCATTGCCCCTGTTGTTGTTTCCTTACTGGTCTGCTTTGACTTTTTGGTGTGTCAACATTTACTATGAATTTAAGGTGTAATGTACATGTTTTTCATTCCTTTTTTGTTTCTATTATTCATACTATTTGTGATTACTTTGGTGCTATTTTCATGATATATTGATAGCATCTATCGGATTTACACTAGAATCTGATTTAATTCACCCTCGGGTTCAGGGACCATTCAGAACCCTAGTCCCCCTTTAGTGGTCCATACCTTCATTAGACAATAATACTTCATATAACTTCAAGATTAGTTTTATTGTCATTTTCTTGTGTACTTGCATACATAAAAAAAATAAATGCTGTTCCTTCCAGCCCGCCACAGCACAACACTAAACAACATAATAATAATAATAACTTTGATTTAAAAAAGCGCCTTTCTCAAACTCTGGCCAACTCGGACCCTGGCCATGATGTGGGAAGGCGAGTTGGAAAAGATGTGTTTTAATCTGTTTTTGAAGATGATAATGGAGTCAGAGCTACGGATAGAAGGTGGGAATTAATTCCAGTGCTTGGGAACAGCAGCGGAAAACGCTTGATCGCCGAGGGTGGATCTTTTGGTGCGAGGAATGGAGAGAAGTCCAGTATCAGAGGACCGGAGTCCACGTGTGGGGGTGTAGGGATGGAGTAGGGCGGTATGAGGGGGACAGACCGTGCAGGGATTTGTAGGTGAGGAGGAGGACCTTGAAAGTTATGCGGTGAATTATGGGAAGCCAGTGAAGTTGCTGCAGGGTGGGGGTGATGTGTTGCCAGGGTTTGGTACAGGTGAGAATCCTAGCAGTTGTGTTCTGGACAAATTGGAGCCGGGCAAGGGCCTTGGCGGGAACCCCGTACAGAACTCTATTGCAGTAGAAGTGGAAAAAGGCAGACTTTGTGACTCATTTGATGTGGGGTTCAAAAGAGAGGGATGGGTCAAGCAGGACCCCCAGATTACAGACTTCAGAGGAGGGGAAGATGGAAAAGATGGAGATAATTAGTTTGCTGGTCTGTTGAAGGGAAGTCCTGGGTGCCACAACCATGAGTTTAGTTTTATTGCTGTTAAGTTTGAGGAAATTGGTGGTCAGCCAATCCTTGATTTCATGAAGGCAGATGATGAGAGAGGAGGGAGGCAATAAGATAAAAAACAAGATAAAAATCCCCATATAAAACGATAAAAACATAAAACCCAAAAGGAAAAAAAGACTAAAAGGAACAAAGCAGTTTACAGCAGTGCATTAGTTCGGTTAGCAGCAGTTCATTAAAGTGCATTAAAGTGCATTGAGAGAGAAAGTGCATGTAAACGAGTGATGGGGGGGGTTAGAGGGTCGGTGGAGTGTGTGTGTGTGTGTGATGATCCTGACTGCTTGCGGGTAAAAATTGTTTAGCATTCTGCTGGATTTGGCACCGATGCCCCTGTACCTCTTCCCAGACAGCAGGAGGGAGAACATGGGAGCATTTTTAACCCCTTATAATAGATTCGACATGTACTTTGACATCATCATCATCATCATCATCATTATGCATGTACGAATCAAACCAATGAATCAAAACTGCAAACAAAAACAAGTGTCAAGTCAAGTCAATATTATTTGTAGAGCCCTTAATTGGTTACAGTCTCAAAGGGCTTCACAAGCCAAATATTTATGACACCCCCCAACCCTAGCCCCCCAGAGGGCAAGAAAAAACTCCCTTTGTTAGTCATCATCGTCATCATCATGCATGTATGAATCAAACCAATGAATCAAAACTGCAAACAAAAACAATGAAAGGCTCCTCCACTATGCGTCAGTGTTGGAGCATTATCCAGAGGAGAACATAATTTAAACTCCCCACTAGGGGGAGTGTCAAGAGCAGGCATGTTCCCTTCCTGGGACATTGAGGGCTATAGTGAAACGTACAAGCACCCCATAGCAACACACTGAAATCCGTCCCATCACCTCTGCAATGGCTTTTGTCTTTTCAGGACATTAAAAGGGGACTTTGCCACTTTTCAACCTTATCTCTATCTATCCGTATTAGGGATATAGTGTGAAGAATGACTTTAGCAGTTGTTGCCGATGCTCTCTGTGTCTCTGGGGGCGAAACTCATTGCAGATGCATAATCTTACCCTGACTCCGCCATTTGATGGAGTTGATGACGGAGTTGGGGTAAGATGATGGGTAAGATGGCGCGCCATCCGGAGTCATCCGGCAGAGTAGCGGGGAGATCTGGGTGCAGGCAACGTGGAGGAAAGGTAATCATTGTTCATTTGCATAATACTAATAATATTGAAATGATACAAAGCCGTTTGAAAATCGGCGAAGTTCCCCTTTAAGAGACTTATTATTCTCGATGACTGATTAGGAAGCACACTGCATGAAAAAACAGGATGGAGGACATATATCCTTTGTCTAGACAAGCAATGACAAGTGAGAGTGCCGAGCCAATGTCCTGTGTGTGTGTGCGTGCGTGCGTGCGTTTCCCCTCTGGGATGAATAAAGCAGGCCTACCTGTCTCTCTATCGGTGCATCTAAGAAGAGGAGTAATGCTGTTGGGGAGATAAGGTTCAAAGGCAGCAGGTATTGAAAACAGCCTGCAGACCGCACACCCCCCCCCACCCCCTCTTCCGCCGTCTGTGGCTGATCTGATCTTCCTCACTCTCACTGTAAGTGTTCGGGTAACACGGCAAATAACAAGGAAACGCCAAACATTAAATGTCATGTTTTGTTCTGTGAAACCTTTGGGCTTAATCGAGCCCGGGGTCGTACAATGCTCCCACCCCACATCCTTGGCAAGCGTGTGTGAAAAAGAGGCCCCCAGACGGCACCGTTAACCGGCGTGTTAACGCCTAAAGCCTCCGCTGACAAAGGAAATATCAACACAATTAGGCTCCATTGAGTGATATTGATGAGTGTGACTGATAGCGGGACGCCGCGGCAGCGTGTTGTGATGCAGGTGAGCGGAGACAGAGGGAACCGTAAGCTGAACCAGCTGTAGCCTCCTTCGCAAGCTCTCCCTGCTGCTCACGTTGTTACATTTGCAACAGATTATACGTAATTTGTTGTTTTGCCGTGCCCTGAAACGCGCATGATGATCCTCGAAATGACTTGTTTCGCACCTTGTTAGCCAAACATCGACTAACAGACGTAGTTTACACAGAGATGGGAACCACTCCCACCGTGTTTGGTATCAGTGACGCATCATGCGTCTCACTTTGGAAGTGTTTGAAAGCGTGTTTATGTCGTCCAGTAGCGGAAGGAAGGGGTAGAGCCGCTATGTCGTCTCGCCTGATACAGCGCATCATCCATAAGAATGTGTGTTATTCAACTTTTGAGAAGTTTGTAGAATTACTGCTGAACATAAATCTAACCGTGACATGTTACTGCTCCATCCTTCACTCATGTTGTCGTCAGCCTTTTCACCGTTTAATTGATGATCTCTCTCTGTCGCCAATATCACTGGGAACATAATGATGTATCCAAGCATGTTAACTATATAAATCAGAAAAAAAATTAAAATGTAATGACTTAATGACTTTGAAGAGCCATTTTTTAAACATCGTCCAAGGTGACGCCATTTCACAGCTGCTCTCGTCTGGGTGGGGTTTTCGCGCATCTGTTGTTCAGGGTGAAATAAAATACAGCCAAGAGCGACACAAAGAGCTTTCATGGCAACAAACCCTCTCTAGATTCATATTTGGACATTGGGAAGTAATGTGGATACCTTCATTTGTATTGTTATGACAGCATTATGAGCCAGTGTTGTACTGTGATAATACTGTTACATTGGGAAAATGTACCGTTTTTTTACCTAGACACCTGGGCCTCTAAACCAAGGAGAAAATACCCACGCCATGCTCAGATGCTTCCAGATCATCACGCAATGAGACCATGGGAACCCTTTCTGATGTCACCCACAAAAACGACAAACAAAAGAAACAAACAAAAACCCACCACACACACACACACACACACACATATACATACAAATGGCAAGCTAAATCCTTCCACAAAAATGACTCTTTACAGCTGCACGACAAAACCTGGAAGTCGAGCCGTGAAACAATACAGTCATGGGAAAGAGCCGGCGGAGAGCAGGACGTCTGAATCAAATCAACGGGGGCCCGGTGCGGCTTTTCCAATAAGATAACGTGAGACAGCGAGAGAGAAAGAGACAGACAGACCCTTGTCGTTTACAGTGAACACAGCCCACGGGGAGAGGATCTCTGGACCTTTTTTTATTGCTCTTTTCAATTGAATTAGAAAAAAGGTCATGCTCTTTCATGCTGCTTCATTATTTTCACGGTGTCCCCTGCGCTGGCTGGGTTACATGAACTGCTCTCTGCTTCCACTCATCCTCAACACTCACCTGCTTTACAGATGTCTCTTGTCCCCTAACTCGCTCTCTCTCTCTCTCATCCCCTAACTCTCTCTATCACTGTCTCTCTCTCTCTCTCTCTCTCTCCCCCTCTCTCACCTTTTCTCCATTCGTTAAACACAGCAGGGATGAAGAGCAAAAATAGAGAGACCCAGGGAGTGAGGTGGTTCCGGGTGGTTGAGTGACAGACACCCGGGTCCAGAGAGAAAGGCCATGACGATGCTGCTGACCAACACAGCGCTTGAGCATCTGACGGCCCCCAAACCCACAACATATACATACACATAGCAGCAACAGCCTTGCCTTCACCTTACTTACGCCCACCTTACGCCTTCACCTTACTTACGCTCACCTCGGGGCCCTAGATCCGGAGTCAAAGAGCCAAAGATGCG
>OMKN01015624.1:8743-20082 GCA_900302345.1 Melanonus zugmayeri
CCTCGAGTCCCCTGTAATCTCTCAGCTGCCTCCAGTGTTCCACTGCCCTTGCATTGCATTAGAGAACAGAGTCTCTGCCCAGCTTAACTCACAGGGTGCCTGACCAAGATTAATTGGGGTTTGCACTCAACTTGGACCACTTGCCTCCCATATATATCTGTGGTTGGAGGAGCAGCAGAGAATTGTATTCGCATAGGCCTGAGACTACATTACTACAGACCTACGTAGGTAGGTAGGTAGTTGGATCAAGCTGGAAGAAACTTTCCCAAAAGCTTCATTCTTACTAGTCTTGAACAGCATTCATCGATTGCTCTTTATGGCAATTCTTTGGAGTGTTTGCATGCAAAGTGTTTTAAGCATTTTGGGGAGCCTGATGGATGAGACAAAAATCCATCTATTCTAGTTGTCTTCTGTGTGCATCTTTAGCTGCTGCCTCTCCTTGATGTATAAGCAAAAAAAATCAAAAGGTTCCACAGGGAAAATGTAATTATACATTAAGCAAACCATCTTCTTTGACAACAAATTAAGACGCCTCTGGATCTTAGTTCCTGCTAATGCAACAGTTCACCCCTAATAACTGTCATTGTTCTGTCTAATGGACTTTATTCATACGTATGTGTGCAGACATTTTGGACACACTTTTAATCATGGTTTGTGTATTTATCACTTGGATGTAACAGTTGAGCTGTGTGACTAGTTACCGGCCTTTTTGAGGTTGTCAGTTCATATATACAGTATACATAGTATACAGTTTACATACATTATTCACATGGTCATGTTTATACCAGCAGAGCGGTGTCTTCGATAAAGGCCTTTTAACATTGATTTTTAACATGCTTTTCAAACCCCAGGATGACTTCCCCCTCAGGTGTTTTTACAAAGAGGGCTAAATGGGTTTAATCTTAATCTTAAATCATTAGGGTGATTAAGTGCCAAAGTGTGTTGTTGTAATGGCATGGAACCGGAACAATGTGTGTGAACCAGTTGTCAGGAAAGCAGAGAGGGTGGTAACTTGGGTTTAAACCACTTTACTTTCCACGGCTTTCGCTGCCTTGATCTTTTGAACCTGGTTTTGCTTTAAAACCCTCAGTCTCCATCCAACTTTCTTCCAGACCTTGGCCGACTCTAGCCTTCTGCTAAAGTCTGTTACTCTGCCATTGCAGGTATGTTTCAGGACTCCAGTCAACCGTCCCACCATTACAAGGAAAGATGAGCTATTAAAATAACTGTGATGATGGCCACGTTGAAAGCTTCACTGATTTAAAAGCACCAGACTGTGATTCATTGAGTGGCTTCTTTCCTCGTCGGTTGAATATCATGGTCCATGAGTCTCTGTTGACTGCCAGCTGTTGACGGTTGTAGGCCAGGTCTCTGAAGGACTGTTGATGGGTGACTTGGTCTGCCAGAAGCATTTTAAAGTGTTCTTAGCAGTCTCGCCAAGCTGCTATGTTAATTTGTTTAAAGGCAGTATATGTATACACACTTTTGTTTTCAGAAAAATGTGTTACTTAGGAGCCTCTTCATTTCAGGAGGTAATGACAGGCAAGACCATAAACAAACCACAACCAGTACATGTAAATAGCCACAACAACAGTTATCATGTCACATTTTGTAGAAATAGTGGTGTAGTAGTGAAGCTTTTAAGTGGAATTTTTGAACAACCTTCTCGCAACCATCAGTGTATATATCAAACGAGTAGTAAATACCGGTACATCTCTCTAAATCTGTTGTTTTTTTTTAAAATGATTATTTATTTATTTTTTTACCACGCCAAGATTCCAAAATAAGAACCACTTTATCCTCTTCAACAGTGCTTAAACATTTGCATCAAATACATTATCGTATTATTGTATTTATTTATACTCTTCTAAGCAGGAGGGTAGTGTAATACATAATTCAATATTATTAGCATACAATATACAACTGTGGCTCCCAAGACTTTGGATTAAGTATCAACCATCTCTGATCACGCCAAAAGTCTGTCAAGGAGTTTAGGCTCTTTAGAGAGCATCCTGCAAACTTCTCGGCACAATATTCCATCAGTTACTGTGACAAAACACTCAAAGCTGTGCGCATGCAGCATACCGTAGCAAGTCCCCTGGTGAGTTCACTGAGCTGTTGACATTTCCCCGCACCAGGTCACTGGGCTCTAATTGGCTACCACTGATAAGATTCCTGGGCTGTAATTGGTGGCTGGTGATAAGATTTTGTCAGCCACTGGGTGAGATGACAACAGCTTAGTCCTTGAACTTTGGGTTTTCCCTGAGACTCTTTTCACAGAGGCTGTGAAGTGAAGATACAATGCTGTTCTGCAATAGGCGCTAACATATGGCATTCTCAGACTAGGCCATTGCAGTATAGGACCATCTTCTTAATATAGACTACTTTGCTGTATCCAAGTCCTCTGAGCGCTCGGTTAACAGTGCGACAGGAATAAATTTTTCTTGCACAACCCATTTTTCAGTTGACAACTAAAACCAGGGCATATGATTTCCAGAATGTTCTGCACATTATGCCCCACGTTACAGCCTCGGCACATGTATTTATTTATTTGTATTATTATTTATTTTTCATTTTTACAAATGTATCTATGTATCTTAAGGTCGAACAGGGATTCAAGTCATTACCTTTCTGCTTGCCATATTAAATCCCCACCAAGTATGAAGGAAAACACACAGAACCAGCTCAGTGACACCTTGTTGCCTTATTGTGTCACTGTTGAAAGGCTTACTGACTCGCTTAGCATCAGGAAGCAATTATGTGTCTATGACTGGCTAATGGAATACAAAAGGAATTAGCTGGCAGCCAAAGCACTATATCCTGCCGTTTCCTTTCCACCGCAGTCCGCAGACATCTGACAGCCTCTGTGGACAGAGTGTGCTGTGAGTCCATGAACCCATATGTGGATGGGTGTGGATGTCGGATATCATTAGGAACTTTTAGTTCTGATTCTCCAGATGTAAACAAAAGCAAGAAGCTGAGAAACCACCCTTGTCTCCCAGGAGAAATGGAAGGCATCCTCAGCACTGTATGAGACTGGGGATAGGATAGGTTACTGCATTGCTCCATTTAGATCGAAAAACGACTTATCCTGCCATCTTATCTCAATGCTGAAGATTGTCCATTTGAGACAATTAAGTCTGCCTCAGTAACTTGAATGAAACTGCTCTTCTCTGTTGAGACCCATTTAACTTTGCTAAAAAATATATGCATTTTTGTGTGAATTTGATATGAATATAAATGTGTGTTACTCACTGTTAATTTCCACAATTCGTCGCTAACATCTTTTCTGTTTGTTTATAAAGCGCGTTGCTGTTTGGTCTCCAGGCCCGTTGCTTGTACTGTTGAATGAATTACAACCATCAAATGTATTTTCTTCCTCTCCTTGGCCTTCTGTAATGAGCAATGAGCTGTTGAAGTCATTAGTGGCATTATTCCCACTAACTGGCGTGAAGAATTGATGGCGCCTCACCACTGGCCTCTTGTTGTTGTGACAGTTACAACTTGAAAGCAGAAGAAAACAAATTAAAGAAACTGGCTTGAGTTGACTGTTTTTTTTCTTCCTCTTCCCCTCCAAGAGTACATCAAGCTCCTTCAGGCACGGCTAGTCATGTAGAGTCTGTGTCTCACTTGTACCAGACAGGGCTGGAGCTGTGTGGTGACGGGATGCGCCACTGACATACTGTTACCGGGCGAGACTAGCGGACGGCCTGACTGACTGTCGAAATGGATCGTGTGGCAGTGTTAACTGAAAATCCCACTCCCCAGGGACTCGCATCCATCAAATAGCAACACTTCAAAGGCTAAGACAGTCCCTCGCTTACTGCATCATTCCTAGCAAAACCACTGGGTGTGAGGATTATCTTTTTAAATATGTAGCGGGGTGAGGTTTAATTTTCTTCCCCAGTACTTATATTTTTTAGAGACCAACAAACGGTGGGTGTAGGTGTGTGCGTGGGATCCTTATTTTTTTTGGGGGGGGGGTTTTCGGTCCGCGACTGCGCCATCTCCTTTTTGTCCCAACCATCGTCATCATCATCATCCTGTGATTTCACCCTGCACCCCCAGCGGCCTCTGGGTTTCTTCAGAGGTTCAGTATAATGGCATTCCCTTGGTCTACTATGCCCTCTAGGAATGATGGCGGGGGAAATATTGGGGGCTGTGGAGCTTAATCACGATCTGTCGGTTGAGCTCTCTGGGGCGCTCAACAGAGTACTGCCTCCCTGTGTCTTGTCACGGGGATATTCGTATATATTATTTTTTCCCCCCTGCAAAATCCCCCGCTTCTGTTACCATGGCGATGCAAATGTTTGCCTTTTTTTAATATATTTTATCGAATGATTGATGAAGCGAAATGTACTCCCTGTCCGCTCGCCATGTCTTAATGGCGCTGACACGATGCTTTGTGAGTTTGTCTGGTGGTGGAAGAGAAGAATGAATAAAGATTAAATGCATTGAAAACATTTTCAGTATGAATCTATTATGAAAGGTATGCAACGTTCAAGGGAATTCCTGGTAGATATTGTTAACTTATTAATTTGATCATAATTGCCTCCTTCAATGGTGTAATAATAAAAACGGGTTTAAAATCAGTTGCTTCATGAAGGGTTAATAAGGGGGTATAGAGTGGGAATCCATCAAACCAACTGTTTTCATCATCTTGTTGCATACAGTGGACTAACTTGCGTTGTTGCTCCATTGTTTGTATGCCTCTGTATATTTGTGGCTGGTTTCACAGATTGCCTAACAGACATTGGGTAGAGAGAAGATGAAGAACCTGCACTTCAGGCAGAGAATTAACGGAGAATTAACGGTCTGAAAAGACTTAAGAAAATATTTAGACTTTCCTATGAAAAAAGGTCTGAAGAATAGAATATCTATCCGTAGTATGAGGTTTAGAAAATAGGCTCCCGTATTCAGAATCAAAGAATGGAAACATACAATTTGGGCTGATTCATGATGAATCAAACGATGAAGAAGTTGTCCTGTTGGCTCCAATCAACTTACCTTTCATATTGACATCCTGTGTGTGGTGTATTTTACAGAGGTGAATGTGGACAGACTTAACTGTCACCCTCGGGTATCTGTTGAAAGGTGTTTATCTGTGTCCTGGTTGTGTGTATATATGCCCACATTTCCTCATATCTCCTGTAATGACTCAAAGTGGTGATCGGCTCATTAACAAACCAATCAGCCCCTCAGGTCCATCTCTGAAAACCATTTAATCTGTTTGAGTTCCAGGACAGCTGAAAAATGCGGAATTTAAAATATGCTGTCCCTTTTGCTATATTTTGTCCAATCTGGGTGTGTTTTGATGAGCTTGCGAGCTAGTCGTATGAACCGGCTCAGATTAATCCAGTAATTAACATTCGGACAAATTTTATAATGGACCAGAAAGATCTATTAATGCAGCAATTAATGTCAACTGAACTTTCTAAACGTTCTGTTTTCATTAACTTCTGTTATTCAGCTGTCATTTGTTTTGCACCTTCTAAACTCTTCCTTTGTAAATGGAGCACATGTGAAAGTTGAATAATATGAGTTTGAGGCTTTCTGCTGCTTTCGATTGTCATTTATTTTTCATTTTTTTGTTTGTTTCATTGCTCATTTTTTCCGCCATTCCAAACTATTTCTACTTGATAGAAAGTCTACTGATCTTGTATTATCTATTCTATTATCTAGTCCTTAACTTACAACACACACTTGCCTATTGCCAATGCAAGTTGAGAATCTAAACTTGAGAAAAACATAGAAAATTGGAGGAAAGCGGTGAGATGTTTCCCTCTCTCCCTCTCTGTCAGACACACATACAGAATAGTGATGACTGTATACAAACACATGAATGTTTGTATACTGCTATCTTACCAGCAGGAACCGCATACACAGACACAAATGCACACACCGAGCACACACAGATTTGCATGAGATAAAAGTGTGCACAGTCTGCACACAGTCAAATGCAAATTGTCTGCGGCAAGATGGTGAGATGGAGCAGCAACATGATCCAAACTAGTCTGAAAGGTGTGTGTGTGTGTGTTTAACAGGATGAAAAGTAGAGCCTGCACCCGGCTTTTCCTCGCTTCTGGTTTTGGTTGAGATAACTGCTTTATCTGGAAAACACATTCAATGATAATGATGATGATGGGATTGCGATACTCCCGGGGTCCTTGTTGGAAAAGTCCCTTGGTGTGTTTTCTTCAGTATACAGCTTAGAGCTTCCTCAGGGAGCTGGCAGTAGTTTAGCCACAGCTTTGCTCATGGGCATTTCAGCAGACTGGATGCTTATCAACACCAGTGCCCATAGCCCATTCCTCTGGCTCAAAGGACTTCTCTGAGCCTGTTCGGTTATATTTTAATGACCTCCCCCAGTACGATGAGGCCATCAACACACCGCAGAGAGAATTGGGATATTGGTGAGAGTGAGATAATGCTTACTGATAGTAACATGGTTAAGCACATCAGAAATAATGTACATTTTAACAGTATATGCAACAAATATTGCATATATTTTATTTGACATATATTTACACCATAGCTGTCCTATGATGATATATATATTTCATATTCCATAATATAGTCCATATTCAAGTTTACAATTGCAATATCTGTATTTCAGTGATTATATTCATAGAATATAAATATGTATGGTAATTTATGGAAACATGGTGTGTATGCAAATGTGCATCATTAAATACTACTGTATTATAACTAGTAGAAACCCACAAATTAATCCACAAACCATTACAAAAATATATCATTTGTGCTTTGACACTTTTATAGTCTTATACATTTGCATTGTCTTCATGCCAAATAATTCAGTATCCCTATTATGATATCATATTCATATTCAAGGTTGAGTTCTGTCACATCGCCAACACTGAAACTACGCTATCGCAGATCAATACTTCCAACAGCAGCCTGGTCATAGTTAAAAAAAAGAGGGAGACAGGTTTTTGATTGCTAGTGTAGGGTAACACCACACACTTTATCCCCTGGTGTATGTGGGAGGGAGGGTGCAGAACGTCAATTGCAGTTCAAAAGGATAGACCACTGTTGTGGAATAATGAGCGCTTAAGGAGTTCAGGTCTTTCAACTTACACATCAGAAAGGTAATTTAAATTAAAGGGTTAACTACCTTGCAGTATGGGCCCACTTAATTATCACGCATCACAGAGCTCGGCTTCATTTGAAATGTTGAGAGAAGTAAGTAAACTAGAAGTTTAACTTGTCTTGCATAACTTAAATGGATCAGTGTTGGACTGCATTTTCCTATTATCACCCTCCAATATTTCTGCTCAGCTTTTTTCTTCCCCTGATGTCACAAGGATAAAATACTGCAATAAGCACATCTATAATTGGGACATTCCGCTGTGTACTGTCAGCTGCAACCATTACATTGCATTTATGCATTTAGGTAAATAATGGCCATCGTCCTTCAGGAATCGTGATGCCAAGCATGGACAATCGATGTGCCCAAGGATATTATCACTCATTTACTGATCATTCTACTTGTGTCTGTCAATAGGGCCCTTAGTTGAGTTTCGACCTATCGATGGCGAAAGTAAATTGAAATTGTGGTTTAACTGTTTGTTTCATGTAGTTTGAAAGAGAACTTGCATCGATGCCACACACTCATTGGCATCTTTGCAAACATACTAAGGAGAACGAAATATACTAAAGACCTAAAAGGATTGAGGCCCTGGAAGGTCTCAGCGGAGGCTTGTGAAGACGAATGCCGGGATCCTTGCCGTCTGTAGCCGTTTGTGGGGTTTTTTTCTCCCTTTTTCTCTGCCTGCAGAAGCCCATCAATTGTGAAACAATTTGCCATTATATCATGGGGGTTTAAATGGCTTTGGAGCCACTGATCGGCAATCAAAGCCAGGGTGTCATCAGTCTTTGCTTCATATCACTATGGGATAGCACAGCTGTTGAAAAGAAGAAAAAAAAAACTAACCATTCAGTCAATGCATTGAGTAATATTTGAGGAATGCTAATTAGCCATTTAGCGCCAGTCAGTGAGTAAAGATTGCTGGAGTTCATGAGAGTGGTTTTAATTTGTTGGTTTATGTTGATGCTATTATTCAATCAGTCTTAACTTGGAGGGTTTATTGGAGTGAATAAATATAGGGAGGATTCTTCCATGTCTATGTAAACATCGCAGTATCATCCGGCTTGATAAAGTTGAGCTGGGGTTTGAGGAAAATATAATTTATGAGCAAACTTTTTCTTTTTCCTCGCTTTGTGTGCAGCGGTGTTGCAATGAGTTATTGGGCTATGACTGCACCAGCAATTATGACCAATATTTCACTTCAAATTGTTACTCTTAATGCTCGGCAGGCTAGCAAACTAGCAACTACCCAGTACCGTTTCAGTTCGGTGTTCAGATATAATAAGGATACACCAACACTGCCATTTTTTTAAAGCTAACTGTAAACAGTATGTCACAGTGAAAAGAGAGCCTTAAAGAGAGACGTTCCTCCCATAGGGAGTACGTTTCTCTCCACGCCCTGCAGGAACCCTGCTGTCCTCATGCCTGTCGTCTGCCTCAGCTCACTGGGCCTTTGTTCCCTTAGCGTTGTGTAACATCCAGGGAGATCTTCCCTGCACCACCGCTGATCATCAGACCCCTGCCACTTTGATCGTAATTAACAGATCAAAGCAGGGGAGAGGAGAGCAGACACACACCATTAAATCTTCCTGTGTGTGTGTGTCCATATTTGCGTGTATACGTGTTTGTCTATGTTTTTGTGTGTCTGTGTGTGTATCTGGTTTTTGATAGAGTAGTGTGTGTGTGTGTCTGGTTTCGATGAAATCTGTGTCTGGCTCTGATAAGATGCGGGGTGTCTGGTTTCGATGGGATGTGCTACGCCTTTCAAATTCGATTTGGAAAAATAGAATTAATGCAATGCTGACAACCACCACTGTGCATTTGTAGGGCACACTGTGTTCGGCTACAGGGAATATTATATATTCCCATATATGTAGGTGTAGTTCTATCAATACATTTCTTCACTTCACAAACCTCACATTGGAGTAGAGAAAAAATGAACCAATGACTTACAGCTTGCTGGACCACTTCTCTACCGCCTCTAGGTACCGTGTGGAGCACCTGTGTTGAATCTGTCTCTTTGCTCCACAAAACAACACACAATGATGCTTTCTCACTTAATGATGGGCTAAAAATTCAGATCTATGTATTTGGGTGTGTCATGTGGATGGATAATAAATACAAAAATGAATCTATTTTAAACCAATGTGCTAATATTTAGTTAGCGATTGTAATGTACTTCGCCACTTCAGTTGGGGGGACCATATCTGACCCCTCACTCGCTCATCTCACATCTTTTTACACATGCCTTGCACACACACACACACACACAGTGCAATACAAAGACCATGCATCCATTATGTGCGCAAGAAGATTTAGGTCAAAGAGAAATTCTCTCCTGAACAGCCATTTTGCTTTGCTTGCATTTTTGCTCTTGCAGAAGAAGATTCAGTACTTTTAAAAAAAAAATGTAAAAAAAAGAGGTAAATGTATCCACCATTATTTGTTAATCTCTCCAATTTCAGAGTCAATTTGAGAACTATCTTTTCCCCATACGTCTATCTCCCCATCTGCAGTGACAAAATACAATCTGTATTCGTTAAATGTTTTGGCAGGTGTTGCTTTGTGGGTATAAATGATAAGTAGCACTAGCTCTGTAGTATACTTTTCTCTGTGTTAAGTGGTTTTAAGTTCTTAAAAGGCCTTATTAAAAAAGCCTTTTTAATTTTCCATAACTTTTGTCTGTCCTAAATGTGACCCCTCTCTCTCTCTCTCTCTCTCTGTCTTGCTCTCTTTCTCTCTTTGTCCCTCTCTCTCGTCCTTCCTAGAGGCAGTAATAGTCATTTAGTTAGCTATTAAATCCATGGTCCTTTTTTGTACTAAACTATCCCCATATTCTCTCCGCCTGCATATGGGTGGCTCTGCCGTTGTAGTCAGTGGGCCTTAAAATGACTTCATTTCCCACCACCCCTCTTGGGAGGGTGTTTAGGAATGATAAAATAAATTGTATTGAAACCTCGTCTTTGAACTATGGTGGAGCCTCCGAAAAGTCAAAATAATTGTAAATAGAAGGACAACAAAATGTTTTAGTGATGGGCTGTGCCTGTGGTCTTGTTGCAGACAGACACAATTACACACACACACACACACACACACACACACAACAACCCACTGGGGTTGGAACCCAAGATAGTTCAGGCCAGCAGGTGAAATCCAATCAATTCTCAATTTGCCTCAGAAAGTTGACAGAGTTTTGTATGCTCTTTGCTTGTTTGACCTTGGCAACAGCTTTAGTCCTAACACCAACATATTACCGTATTTTGTCAAAATTCTGCAGGTAATTAATGAATACCTGGAATACGTGGAATAAATTAAACTTCACTTTAACAAACGAGAAGGAATCAGTGGTTTACTGTTCATTGGAATGAGTCAGGCCAACACATTCTCACTCTCGCACTAAGGAAAGGAGTTATAAAGGATAATACCACCACCCACACCCAACACCAATTTAACCCAACATATAATCAAATGTAATAGTTTATCCTGTGATACGCTCTGCACATATCCATATGAGACAGAACAGGACAGCTACGCTGTTCTCTAGCGGGAAGCAGCGCTGTGGTAACTAAGCTTTGGATAACAAATAAGTTAGACAGTTCCATGGTCATTATTGTATTGTGTGTGTATAGAATAAATGGTTAAACTGATTACATTTTACTGCGTGTTTCTGGATTGTTTATGAAAATGGTGCAATCGCCAACGTATGCGTGTGCCTCTGCACACCAGTTATTACACGGCTTATGACTGGTGAGAAATTACCTGACCAAACTCGAATGTTCTCACTCTTGTCGTTTGTGCTGAAATGTCAGAGGAGACGGAGCCCCCCCATTACAAGGCATGATCAAATCAAAGAAGTGGGGTGAATTAAAAATAAAAGTGCTCGCTATTTGTTAATTGTTCAGAAGTCCTATGAGTACGAGTCCAAGTCGAGTCCCAAGTCACATGAGCGAGATCTCGAGTCAAGTCACAAGTCAATTTATTGGCGACTTTAAGTGCGACTCGAGTCTGAATCTGAGACTCGGAGTCCCCCCCAACTCCAGGTGGAATTAAAGTCTTGGCAGAGCAAGGCGACGCTCTCTCCGTGCTCTCATCTCGCTGCTGCTGCTTCCGAGCACCAAGTATAACCGTTGGAGTTATCGCAGTGTTCACATGCATGCATGCACACACACACACACACACACACACACGCAGTACGACATCCCATAGTACTGCTGGAGTAGTAGTAACTAGC
>OMKN01015637.1:9920-20611 GCA_900302345.1 Melanonus zugmayeri
AAAGCAGAGGTGAGCTTGGAAATAAGAGCGAGAGAGATATATATAAAGAGAGAGAGAGGGAGGGCCAGAGAGAGAGAGAGAGAGAGGGTTAGGTGTAGAGAGGGAGGGCTAAAGAGAGAGACAGAGAGAGGGTGGAGGGAGAGAGAGAGAGAGAGAGAGGGGGAGAGGGTGGAGGGAGAGAGAGGGTGGAGAGAGAGAGAGAAAGAGAGAGAGGGGAGGGGGGGAGAGGGAGAGAGGGTGGAGAGAGAGAGGGGGGGGAGAGAGGGTGGAGGGAGAGAGAGGGTGGAGGGAGAGAGAGTCAGAGAGAGAGAGAGAGACATAGATGTTTAATTAGGTCCTAGACCTGGTTCTACCTGAGAGGTTCTCCACGTCTTCTATCATCCTCTCCAGGTCCTGGTTCATCTCCAGCAGGTCTTTGTTCTCATCGGTGGAGGAAGGAGACTCGCTCATCTAAAAACCCACATAAAGGGTCTAGTTAACCCTAACCCTAACCCACATCTAAAACCCCACATAACGGGTTTAGTTAACCCTAAACCTAATCTAAAAACCTACATAACGGGTCTAGTTAACCCTAAACCTAACCCACATCAACGGTCTAGTTAACCCTAACCCACACCTAAAACCCACATAAAGGGTCTCCCCCCCGCTAACGGAAACGCTAAGCTAACGGCTAATTGTCAAGCTAACGGCTAACCGTGTGCCGGCGGCTCGACGTCGTGTTGAAGGGTTAACTCGTAGTTTAATAGTAGTTTAGTTTAATGGCGGAGTCAGGACGGCTAGCGTCGCGTCGCGTTCGTGTTTTTAGTAAGCGGCCTCACAGCGCTCAGCGTAGGACCTGACTCACGTTCACTGCCGACGGTCCTCCTCGCAAGGCACAGGTCGTGGGTTGACTGACGCGCGGTCTGAACGTCCCGCTAATGAGACGCAACCCCCGCGTGACACTTGAGAGCTCCAACATATTGCATTTATTGTTCTATGTATTTATGTATTCATTTATTCATTTATTTATGTATTTATTCATTTATTTAGGCCCTATTCATTTCTTTATTTCTTTAGGCCCTATTTATGTATTTATGTATGTATTTATATATTCATTTATTTATTTATTTATGTATTTATTAATTTATTTAGGCCCTATTTATTTATTTATTTAGGCCCTATTTATGTATTTATTTATTTAGGCTCTATTTATTTAGGCCCTATTTATTTATTTATTTAGGCCTATTTATATATTTATTTATTTAGGCTCTATTTATTTAGGCCCTATTTATTTATTTAGGCCCTATTTATGTATTTATGTATTTACTTAGGCTCTATTTATTTATTCATTTATTTAGACCCTATTCATTTATCTATTTATTTATTTAGGCCCTATTCATTTATGTATTAGGCCTACATGCTTTTTAAAAAACTTTACTACTATTTTATTGTGACCACACTGTTTCACATTATCTAGACATGGACAATGGATGTCTAGTGGTATATAATATCCTGGTATAGGCTATAGAAGCCTATGTATTTGTACATGATCTTATTAATATTTCCACTTCATTATGTAGGCCTACTTCAGAAAGTGTAACAGTAGGCATGGAAAATTCCATAATTAAAAGTAACTAAAATGAGGAACCTGCTGACAGAAGAAAAAAAAGCAAGAAAAAATACTAACCTGGGGAAACAACCAATCAAATGAGACAGTGGGTGTTTCCAGGGAAACAGATAAAGCAGGTGTGACATGTGACATCTCTGACATAAAGCAAGGACAAACAGGCAACACATTTCCAGGGAGACAGGGAGAGTTTGAGGAGATTAGTGAGCTGTGCAAACTCAGTAGCCTACTTTTAAGCATTGTACTGACTACTTTCTAAGACCTTCCCTTTGGATGAGAAAAGGGAGACTTCTGTAATTCAAGGCTTAAGAGATTTAAACACAAATAAAGGACAATCAAGGGCAAAAGTTAAAAGAACGAAGAGGTGAGTGCAAACTCCGTCTTGATGTCTTCATTCGAGACCCAGGGACAGTCTCCTCTGCGTTGTGGCCCCCAGTTCCCAAACCTGGGCCAGGAGCCTCCAGAACTCAGCATGTACAGTGACTGCTACTACCCTCCTCCCTCGCTGCCCAGCCCGCAGCGCACCACCCCTTCCTCCTACGACCTGGGCGACTACGCCGCGTCTTCCCCCAACCCCTACCTCTGGTTCAACGGCTCCGGGATCAACACGCCGCCTTACCTGGCCGCCACCGGCCCGCCGGGGAACCCCGGGCCCCCCTTTGTGCCTCAGCACTACGGCATGCAGCGGCCCTACCTGGGCCCCGGTGGGGCCGGAGGTCCGGGAGGGGAGCTGAGCTGGTTCTCCCTCCCTTCTCAAGAGGACCTGATGAAGCTGGTCAGACCGCCGTACTCCTACTCGGCTCTGATCGCCATGGCCATCCATGGCGCTCCGGACAGGAGGTTGACCCTTAGTCAGATTTACCAGTACGTGGCCGACAATTTCCCCTTCTACAACAAGAGCAAGGCCGGCTGGCAGAACTCCATCAGACACAACCTGTCACTCAACGACTGCTTCAAGAAGGTGCCGAGAGACGAGGATGATCCAGGTACTGGGAACTAATTCAAAATGTTTTTATTAATCTTTTTTTAATAATGAATCTTTCTATATATTTATTTTCATTATCATTGAATTCATGTCTAATTAACTATTTAATTCACAATTGTGTTCCACCTGCACTATGTGTGTCCATGCCCGGTACATGTACATGTTATGTTACATCAGATGTTTTTATGTGCCATGTTTCTATGAATCAAATCTAATGTTAATGCTCTTCTGCTTCCTCATATCACAGGCAAAGGCAACTACTGGACACTAGACCCCAACTGTGAAAAGATGTTCGACAATGGAAATTTCCGTCGCAAGAGAAAGAGGAAATCAGACACTCTTTCGGCCGAGGGGGGTTCAGGGGCGTCCGAGTCGGTCGACAGCGGGCGAGACAGCCCCAAACACTCTGGTAACTCTTCTCTCGATATGTCCGACAGCCCGGACAGAATCCCCTCCCCGTCGTCCTCGGGCCCCACGCCGTGTTTGAGCAGCTTCCTGTCAGAGATGTCGGGGGTCTCCGCCATGGCGGTCAGTGACCTGGGGGAAGACGGGCTCCCCCGGCCGCTGCAGATCAACCTGTCCATGGATGGGCCTCAGAGGGCCCCGTCGTCCGGGGGCTTCGGGAGCTACTCTCCCGGCTCGGGGCCCTCGGAGTGGGCTTCGCCGCTGCCGCCGCCCCCCGCTCTGTCGTCCTCGCCCACTCACTCTTCCCTGGGGTACAGCAGTCCCATCCTCAGCCAGTTCAACGGGCATTTCTACCCGGGGCTGGGATCAGCGGGAATCCTCTACCCACGCGAGGGCACAGAGGTTTGAGGAGACTTAGAGCAGATATGGGGTTCCTGGAGCATCTTGGATGAACCTTTGACTCTCTTAACTACTCACCTTTAGTTGTATTGTAGTCAAAAGATGCAAATAAATGTTTATTAGAGAGCAAATGCACACATTGGGCATAGTTTTTTTTCTTCTTGTTTGTCAGGTTGTTCTTTTGCGCTGACTGAGACAGTTGAGTTCACTAGCGTGAGACAGCAGCGTGAACCCTGTGATTCCCATAGGAACGGCTGAATCAGCTACTCCCATACAACCGACACTCTCACAAGTCGCAAACAACGACATTATCTGATCTAAAATCAGCTTTTTTTATTCTGACCAAAGCTCGTTTCCTATCAGATCTGACTCATTATTAAACCGATCCTCGATCACCGCTCTTGCTGACATCGGACCGTTCCCGCTCTCGGCGTTTGATGGTATCTAGCGTGCAGATCTCAGGCACCATAGGCTTAACCGCACGGTCGTACACATGGTCGCTGCAATGCCCTCATGAGACCAAGAAGAAAAACTCAAAACTCATTTCCATTATCAAGACTCATGGTGGCTAGGGATTATTAATTTCATATGCAATCAATCTATGATATACAATCAAACAATGTTAATGAAAGAAGTGATGGCTTTGGCTTGTAAATATGTATGTGTTTTGTAACGTTGAAGACTACACATTTATATTGTTGGATTTCTTTTTGGTGACTTTACTTGTACAAAATGGCAAAGTATTGCATACACTGTGTGTTTTTGATATGATTAAAATGCTTTTGAACTCGACAGTTTTATAACGTTTCATTTCATATTTGCTTTTATTTCTGCAGAGAGCACAGAATCAATATCACTTTTGGATAGAAAATGAGACTCAGCTACACACATACCTGAAACACACACACACATACACACACATGCAAGCAATTAAAGAAAATAAGTATACGCTGACAGAAAACAGTGGCGTTCTCACCACTGTTTTGATGATTTGGATGACCAGTGAGAATACAACCTGCATGACAGTGAGCGTAACCCGAGCTCTCTGTGATGGATGGTTAACTGCTTCTGCTAAACGGCGAGGATCCCCGTTCCCACACACCGGCTCCCACCTCATCTCCACTAAGACTCCTTCTGCCGCCAGCATCTCTACGCTCACGTTGCTAGCTCAGATAAGACAGATTAAACAAAGAGGGACAAACGGTGGAAAAAGAAAACCTCAACACAGAGCGAAAAGGGAAGGCGCCGCCGTGAATACGTACACTGTTAAGCGCTCTTAAGCGACGGTTTAGTTGCCCCCGACTGCTTTCCAAGAAAAGGGCAGAGTACTGACTGACTGCTTAACCCAATGCCCAATGCAAACAACCACCATCAATTGTCAATTCCTTGGAAAAACCTTCTCTTCTTTGAGAAATCCTTGTATGACATTAATGCTCTCACTATATAGTTATTAAAACAACTATGCTATCATCATCATCATCATCATCATCATCATCATCATATTCATATTCAAATTCTTATGCTGAATGTTTTCCCTCCTAGTCTCATAAGAGGCATGAAAGTAAATGCCTCTAAGCCATTTAGTGTTTTCTGTACTCTCACTCTCTCTGTGCTCTTGTTCTTCTAAATAGCCCAACAGCCAGAAGCACTGTATGTAGTAGCACTGTAGTACATTGGTGATTTTCCTGTTATTTCTCTATTTTTGCCTACCGGTTATGATTATGTGCACTGATAATGTACCTGTGCAGGTGATCGTGTGGAGTAGTGGATTTTGCGGTTTAGTTTGTTCACATTAAATTGTACGTGGTTGTTATTCTTGCTTTCTGAAGAAAATAAACCCCAACCTTTGATAGATGTCTGGTAGCCTTAGGCCTTTATTTACCCTGAAACAGAGGCAGCAAGACTTAAATTTACTGAAAACACGAGAGAAAGACAAGATTAATCCCCCTACCTGCCACATACACACACACACACACACACACACACACACACACACACACACTCTCTCTCTCACACACACACACACACACACAAACAGTTATATGCACTCACATGCACTCTCTCTCTCACACACACACACACACAAACAGTTATATGCACTCACATACACACACACTCTCTCTCTCTCTCTCTCTCACACACACACACACACACACACAAACAGTTATATGCACTCACATACACACTCTCTCTCACACACACACACACACAAACAGTTATATGCACTAACATGCACACTCTCTCTCTCACACACACACACACACAGTTATATGCACTCACGTGCACACAGGTGAGCACACACACACACACACACACACAAACTCGAGTGTGATAGTTTACGTGGAGTTTAACATCCCAGCTCTGATACTTTTTTTTGTGGTTTGAGGGAAAGAGGTCAACCTGTCAACATTTGCATAACTGAACTGTTCAAAACCCGTGATACTCCTGAGATCCTGCTGTGTTGGTTTCTGATTTAACTACGTGAAATGAGATCTTGGTCGCATTGTTGTAAACCTTAGAAGTCATTCAACGCATGGCGGCGGTGCCAAATGTTCATGCAAATCACTTTCTATGTCTTTACTTAACATCACCCTCGCAAGGGGCATCAGCAGTGGTATCATCGATGTCATCTCTGATAGATGAACATATAAAAGACAGAAGAAAGAGAAAACCAGAGAGTAAACAGAGATCAAAGAAAATAATGATATATATGGAAGGGTGCTGGAAGAAGAGGATTTCCACGTAGGACACCCCCCACACACACACACACACACACACACACAAGTATCTGCCAAGAGATCTTTTGTCTCTAAAAAAAAGGATGCAAATGTGTGTGACCATTATTCACTTTGTGGAAGGGAGAGACAGGGTCAGGCGGAGGTAGTTAACGGTAAAACCGAAGGGAATTACTTAAGTCCTGCCCTATATCACCATCCCATCATATCTTTCATGGGATTCTCCCTAATTTTCCCGTTTTTTCCCCCCTTTATTAACAACTGGGTATTTGAATAGAAAGCACACACGCAAAGTTCAGTGTCTCTCCAGGAGATTTATAGCCCATCAACTCATCTCATCTAATCACCCATTATCCGCCTCATTTTTTAAGCGTTTTTGGACCGGTGTTTCCATACAATCTAGCGCAGATTGTTTGTGTGCAGCATAAACGCATTAGCTTTGCTGTAACCGAGCCCAAACGGATCAGGAGCTCTAGGCCTTCCTTGCCCAAGGCGGTAGAATTATTGCTCAACAGAATGATGGGATTCAAATCTATAAATCCTCCACTCCACCTGCGTCTGGCTCGTGGCTCCACACACCTGCCTTTTACTGCCACACACACACACACACACACTCCATGTGTGCAGGTATGTGCAGTAATTGGTGCACAGGTCCATGCCTGTATATGTTGTGTTTGTAATGTAAACTCAATCTCAAGTGCTGTGCCTGTGCGCGTGTGTGTGTGTGTGTGTGTGTGTAGGGGGGAACAAATTAGTCTCAATAATAATGAACCATGGTTAACCCGTGTGTTATGCATGATGTACATGTGAGTGTGTGTGTAACCACAGTCTAAGGTGCCAACCTCGTGTTTTCATTTTAATTCTTTGCAATATAAATTTTATGGGGAACATGCATTGGCAACGAGCCCAAAACACACACACACTCACACACACACACTCACACACACACACACACACACTCACACACACACACACACTCACACACACACGCGCAGGGTCCATACTCAGAACAGGACGCACTTGCACAATGACACATAAGCTCAAGGACACAGGCGCACACACACACACACACACAGAGGACAAACGCACACTTTCTGTATTTACTAAAACAGTGTGTTCCTATAATAAGGCTGTTTAGTAAACGGCAGGAGAAAGGTGGTCACAGCTTGATGCTCCAGGTAAGACGTGGGCCCGCGCCGCCTGCCCCTGTGTTATGTGTAAACACGCCGACACACTCCCGACACACGCACACAGGCCCTGAACACATGAACAGGGCAAGATGACCTCGTAAACCAATCACCCCCCCCACACACACACACACACAACCTCCCCCCCTTTTCTTCTCCTCTTTGTCCTTCAGTTTTAGAGGTTAGAAGAAAAAGAAGGTAAATCCTGCCATCATTTTTTGAATAGAGAAGACAGACTATTATTCAACGTCTGCTCCGATGGATTTCACACTTCTCGCACAAAACCGGTTCAGTTCAGTTCAGATCAGATCACTTTTTTCACAAAAAGTAATTCACCGAGATAAGGAACAAACGGCACCGCTTTGCTCAAGTCAATTAGACAGCAGCGCTCCGGGGAGTCCAACTGCATCCGGCTAAGCGAGATGAGGAGGGAAAATCTGCATCGGTCCTCTATTGAAAAACTCCATCAAAATCCGTCAAGGGATCTGTGTCGAAAAACCCCCCCAAACGGTTCCTTCTTCCTTCTTCCTTCCTTCCTTGGTCAAACTCAAACGAAAGAATAAGGCAGTGAATGATCTGCTTGTTCTGAGCATGGCTTATATACACGATTTGGAAGAAGTTTAAAGACAAACACAACGTTGGGCGACCTTGTGTATATATGAATCACAGCTATTTCACCCTAAAATATTTGCCATGTCAACATGAAGTAAACATGGCCATATGAGGAGGGCCAGGGAGAGAGGGAGGGCGAGAGAGAGAGAGAGAAAGAGAGAGAGAGATATGGCATACTGTAAATATTGAATTATGAAATCTTAAAATTAATACTAATCCTTAACTTTAATCCATAAGTTTGATGCTGAATCTCTAGGCAATTAGGCCTATATCCTTTATTTCCTATCCAGGCCTATCTGTCTGTCTGTCTGTCTGTCTATCTATCTATCTATCTATCTATCTATCTATCTATCTATCTATATATCTATCTACAGTATCAATCTATCTATCTCTCTATCTACAGTATTATAGCTATCAGTATCAATCTATCTTTCATCAACTCTATAGACGGTATTTAGTTACAATATGACAATTTTTCATTTGCTTGAACGCTTTCGATGACAAGGGAATGAAAAAAAAAGGTAACTACTGCACGATGTGTCCTCGGCTGTCAATCAGATGAGAAAGTTCTTGAGGCAGAAAAAAATCTTTCAGTTTGTGGAAATCCCACCAGGTGCAGCAGGTGGACGAGGCAGGGCCAGGTAAACGGGCCCACCTAGTGGTTACTACTGGCATTTACCCTCCTATAGCTACCCGTCTGTCTGTCTGCCTGTCTGTCTGCCTGTCTGTCTGTCTGCCTGTCTGTCTGTCCATAGTATCTACCTATCTATCTATCTGGATTAGAATCATAACTATAGATATGACATTGAATGATATGAACACGTAATAATTAAAATGATTTATTATCATATCACATTTATATGTCTAGACACAGTCACTCCAGTGGATCCATCTCCTATGCGGTGTATGGATCCACACACACATCTATGCAGATGTGTGTGTGTGTTCAGGTCCATCAATCAAATGCAGACATCTCCACAACACAACTCTAATAAATGCCTGTTCTGAATCAAGACGTGTTGGGAGACAATTACACTGGTGGCTGATTGCGAATCACTGTCTAGCGTCCCACACAAGCTGTACATCAGCCGCTAAACAATTATTTTACTCCCACGTAGTCAATTTAGTTATTTAGCGTTTAGTATTCAGCTCCAGACGTAAGGTACGAGGTATCTTGCTCAAAGAGGCCTGCAGGTTGGCTACACGGGGATCGAACCCAGAACCTTTCGGACGGGAGTCAAACACCGTAGCCTCTCCTCTCCTATCACAGACACCTTGTATCACTGTTATTTACATTTCCCTCCATTTGTATCCCTTGGTGTGAATGGATATTTAAAGGGCACACACGCCTGACCACACATCACGCCAACTAAGCCGGCGCTCTCTAATTTCCATTTTAACAAGGTTTCACTGGAGTGTACGGGGATCTGGGGACTCACTAACCCCAAAGGTTTACTCTATTCCAGAGGAGGAGGAAAATACAGACACACACATCTTTCACGTAAATGGCGGGGAGGGGTTGCTGGAGCAAAATCATTGCGGACAATCATTCTGTCAAGAAAAGTATAGATAGAGAGGAGAGGGAGAAGCCGGGGGATGGATGGGAAGAAGAGAAGAAAAGCATTCAAAAGAGCCACACACACACACACACCACACACACACACACACACAGGAGTATGTTTATTATGTATGTATTTTATATTTGAAAAAAAGGTGAGATACTGATAACGCTCTGAGACACAAAAGCCGGCTAAAAAGATGAAAACCAATCATTCAAGCTGAAGGTGTTGGTGGAGTAAAGGTGGAGTAACATGTGTCTGGATGGATTTACATGATGAAACATCAAACCAGGTTCAGTTTGGAAACTGAATTCATCTTTGAGTGTTTGAGTGTAATTCCTAATTTCAATGTCCATTCTTCAAGGATCTGTTTCTTCTCAGGGACGCACATGAAATAATAAAAACTCAATCGATAACCTAACCTCCTGATAAACAAAGACAGGATTTACATCTTTAGCTCATTACGCCGTTCAGAGAGTGGGGAATAAAACTTTAAATTATTTATGCCTGGGTGAAGGGATGTTGGAAACTAAGCAGAGAACTATATAATAAACTAATACTACTTTGTGTGTGTGTGTGTGTGTGTATATGTGTGTGTGCGTGCACATGTGTATATGTGTGCACATGCGTGTGTGTGTGTGTGCGTGCATGTGTGTGTGTGTTTGTGTGCTACTTAGTGGACACCATGTCCTCCCACCCTTGCATTACTCTCCTTCAGCTCTGCTGCCACACATCTCAGTTGGTGTCGGTGTTCCCGGCGTCCTAACGCTATCGCTAAGGCCAACGGGAGACCCCCGGTGGCCGAGACGATAAGCGGCCCTGACGCGCTGCTCATCTGAATTTCAAACGGGACGAAGGTTTAGAGGCAGAGCAGACGAGACAACCTCCAGGGAGAGGAGTTAATTCTGGCGAGAAACACTACGGGGCTGCGGTGAGTGGTGGAGATAAGAGTTTGAGGGGAGAGAGACAGAGAGGGACAGAGAGAGAGAGAGAGAGACAGACAGAGAGAGAGAGACAGACAGAGAGAGAGATAGACAGAGAGAGAGAGACAGACAGACAGACAGAGAGAGAGAGACACTCACAGACAGAGTGAGACAGAGAGAGAGAGACACACACACACACACACACACAGAGATAGAGAGAGAGATACAGAGATAGAGAAAGAGAGACAGAGAGAGAGAGAGAGAGAGAGAGACACACAGA
>OMKN01015649.1:6898-19239 GCA_900302345.1 Melanonus zugmayeri
AGAGAAAAAAAACACAAAAAAAAAAACAAGTGTTTTCAAAGGCTATATTAAAAAAAATATATATATATATATATATATATATATATATATATATATATATATATATCCACCCTGTAGTTTCACAATCTTCCCACAGGGGTCAGTGAAGTTGGGTTTAATTGCATCAAGTGTTACTAGTATACTTCTGGTCTTCTCCCACGTTTAAAATTTAACAAACAATAAAAAAGGTCAACATGGACCTTCCCAGAGATTGGGCCACAGTGGCACTACAGTATGCAGCCAGGAGAATGGGGAGATACAGTTTTAGGCTTGTTTTTCCAATCAGTTATAGTCAAGACCTAGGATGTTCAGAACAGAAGCTAAACTGTTCACTTGCATGTTTCTGAAAGGTAGTCTTATTTAAAAAAACGAAACAAAACATCTGACCATGCCAAGCTAAGCTAGGGCCCTGAACATAAACCTGTTTCTAGGCCCACTTCACAGAGCTCTCCAAGACAAAGGTGAGAGGGGGGTTTAGTTCAACTTTTGTTAGTTTAGTTAAGCTTATGGAGGCAAAAAAAAAAATGACATTAAAAATAAAAAACCCCAAAGAGGGTGAGGTGGCAAGTTGTCCTGGTGTTTTAACTCCACACGTCCTGCGAGTAGCGTCCCTTGGTCATCAGCTTCTTGATGTAGTCGGTGGCCTGCGTCCGCGTCAGGCCACCCAGCTCCTCTGCTATCTCATAGAAGGCCACCTGCACGTCCTTGGCCATGTTCTTTGCATCTCTGAGAAAGGATAACAAATGTTTCTTTCAGGGCAAAGGTCTTGTTGTTGTCATCATGACAAGATTGACTTTAATTGAATGGCCTAAAAAAGACTGGGCTCTTCACTCCCAAGACAAGTCAGGGTCATTTTCTGTTTACCCGCAGATGTAGATGTGAGCGTTTTGTGAGTGGACCAGCCTCCAGATGTCCTCCTTGTTTTCCCTCAGGAGATGCTGCACGTATACCTAAGGTTTAGAGATGAGGAGGAGACCACTTTAACATGCACTGCATCCAATTGTCCCAGAAAGCAAGCGCACTAACAAAAGTTTAAAAGTAAAAAATGCATTTATGAATGCAACCATGTAATACTGTACAACATTTATAGTATGCATAACAAGACATTGGCTAAAGAGCGGTGTGTGTGCAATACACACACACACACCTCTTCACAAACAACAATAGGCGACAGTCAATAACGTTCTAAATGTAAAATCAGAAAACTACAAAAAACCACTAAAGCTACAATCCCAGCTGAGGAAGAGTTGATGTGACCGATGTGATGGACTGTTGAAGGAGTGGGTAGACGGACATAGCCCTACCTTATGCTCCTGGTCTCTGGAGAAGGCTACATGGAGGTTAGTTAGAACCTCCTTCTTCTCCGCCACTTCCAGCTCCTCCTGGTAGATGAAGTCCTCATTCTTATGTCTGCAGCCAAAGAACATCACCGTCTCGCCAACCTCTTTCCCTAAACAGAGAAGCACACGTAGATACACGTCAGGAGGAGCAAGTTGGAGTTAGACATCTTGCTCAGGGATGCCTACAGGTAGACCGCGGACATTTGGGTTTGAACCCACAACCTTTCAGCTGGGAGTCAAACACCCTAACCACTAGACTGTCCTGCCCCCTAAACAACATTTTAGGAAGTTCAGCAATACTGTTTTAACTGCCAATGTAACAACAAATCAAAATAATTACTAGTAAACTGTAAAAAAGTGTCTGTAAAGGTTTCAAATGAACACCATGTAGACTGGCCACTGTAGGAAAAAATCCTCTTCTGAAACCTTCATCCACTTGCGCAAATGAGTTACTCTTTGTTAGAATATTTCGGTAACGAAACAGGAAGCCCCTTTCAGTTATTGGTTTTCGGACTAGGCTCTGTGCCATCTCCCCCCAGAAGTTCTATAACATAGGACCGCTGGATCCGAGATTAGCTAGATAGCTAATTTGTGATCCCTGGGCAGGAACACGCTTAAAAACAATACCTTGGTCTTTGAGCCAGCCTCTCTCCTGGATGAAGCCCACGAAGGGAGCGATGCCAGTGCCCGGGCCCACCATGATGACCGGGTTAGTCGATTTGAAGGGCAGGCGGAACTGGGATTTGCGGATGTACATGGGCACTGTGGACTTGTGGCTGTTGTCGACCATCTTGTTCTTGAGCCAGTTGGTGGCCACACCATTGTGGAGGCGGCCGGTCTTGGTCTTGTACTCCACCACCACAGCACAGATGTGGATGCTGTTGGGGTGGATCTGGGGAGGACAGCGCATTCATACAAATGTTAAAATCACAATCCTTTGTTGCGGTTTTTAGTCCAGACACACATACCGGCCGCCGCTGACGATGATTTAAGGTTGTCATTTGCTTGTTATGTTTGCCCCTCAATTTCCATTTTGAGTAAAAAATGTTACTATATTATTATGGTCATGACAAAACCACTCATCTTAAGTATCATCACCAAGAAGCTTGTGAAACAATGTCGACAATGTACTGTGTTGTGTCTTGTGGGTTACACAAATAAATCAAAAAACTAAAACTTCTACATTTAAAGCACGAGCAGACCCAGGGTTTTCTGTGTGGACCTACTGTACCTTGGAAGAGGAGGCGATGGAGTAATAGCGCGCCTGGAGGCGTGGAAGCAGCTCACACAGGTGGTCCATGGGAGGCCGCAAGGAGGGCAGATCCTCCAGAATGGCCAGGATGTTCCTGCAGGCGTCCAGCACCCAGCTCTGGTACAGCGCCTGAGGAACCACGACACCAATGTTTCCTTTAGCAATGCAATCTATCTACTGTGATAATATAATCATCCTTCATAACGTTATAAAATGTTCAAATAAAAATCCCTTTCTATAGCCTTACGGACCTTGCCCTCCGGGGAGGAGGAGGCCATCTTGCGCATGTTCTCCTGGTCTTTGGGGTCAGAGGCGTACTGGGCTAGCTCGTACAGGACGTTGGTGCGGGGAGGGTGTGTGATGTCCAGGTAGTGGGTCAGAGCCGTGCGATAGCTGGTGGGACAGGGGAACGGATGCTTCTTGTTGGACTCCTCTGGAAAACAAACAGTGATTTATTGCTTACTAGCGATTCATTTTGATTTTTAGGCAAGGCATGCTTATTTATATAGCAAGAGATTAATTACCAGAGGCATACACATTGATCATCGTTTCCATGATGCACACCATATAAGCAATCACAAATGTGAATAAATAAATACTCATAGCAAAATGTCATAGCAAACAAGCTCAACAAAGCGTGCAGCAAAGCCCCACCTCCTTCAAGGCCAAAGGCAAGCGTGTGCTGCAACGCACAGATGTCATCTTGTTTTCCTACCATGACAGCCCTTATCTTCCTTAAGAGATAAGCATCCATTCACCTTAGTTATGACTGTCTGTGCGTGTGTGTTCTTTTCACTAGACAAGCAGAGTCAAGGTGCCGTGGGCAGTCAATGCCGTACCGTCAAGGTTGTTGAGGGAGATAACAGTGTCAAGGTCCACGCCGAGGATCTGCCCCAGCTTGATCACCAAGGCAGTGTCGTTGGTGGGGAAGACCGCCACGTGGTCTCCAGACTCATACCTACGGAGAGAAGGAGAGGAAGCATTACGCTCGGACCGAGCGTAATGCTTTTTCAGTTTTCAGTTTTATAGACGCACAATAGAGTGGTGCAGGAATGAGTCCTAAACATTTTTGCACTTTTGGAAGATGGGTTTTTTGAACAGCCTTTTGGTTAGATGCCTGAATTATGGTCTGTGGTTAACACAAGCTTATGAGATTTTCACGTTTTGTTCTACAACATAAAATATGTGTAGTTCGTTTATAGCCTAACATTCGCTTTTTACTGCTGGCGATTGCATTTCTGCTTTTTTTTTTAAATCATAAAAGGGATGTTTTGTGAAGATTATCTTGCTGAACAAAACATGTAAGTAACCTTTGTTTGCCACAGAGCTTATTTTCTGCAATAATCCAAAGGAAAAATCCCATTGGCTTTTTGTCGAGGGAACCCAGGGCGATGCTAACTTCCGGGTTGGCCTACAAAAATACGTCATCCCTGCACCACTCCAAATCCCATCCTATCTCATGAATGATAAACCATGGCCGTGTCTAATTAAGGTACAAAAAAATACATAAATAATCATCATATAGCCCAAGAGGAACTCAATAAAACAGTCAAAGAATAACCATGTGATAATTACAACCCTACACCACTCTGCTGGCACTGAATAACTGTCTTCTATTTTGGTGGTGAACTTTATGTCGCCTGACCGGTGAGGATTTTGCCGTTAGACCTTACCTGATCTTTGAGCCTGTTATGTCCAACTCAAGATGCATGAGATGCCGGCCGCCTGCCTTGTTCAGTTTGCGGTTAACGGTGACTGTGGCCAGGAAGGGATTTTTTGCATCAAAAGGCCTGTGAACAACAAAACATACATCAGTTGTAGATGAAGAAATATCTTTAAACATAATCACAAGAATTTATTTTTTTATTAGTATTATTAAAGTATTATACTTAAAGGACAAATCTGCCGCTTTTCGACCTTATCTCTATCTATCCGCATTAGGGATATAGTGTGAAAAACGCCTGCAGTTGTTGCTGATGCTCTCTGTGTTTCTGGGGCAAAATCTTAGCCCAACTCCATCATTTGACAGAGTTGGGGTAAGATGGCGGGTAAAATGACACCAGAAAGCGTCACCCGGCGGACAAAAATAGCGGGGAGATCTGGGTGCAGGCAACATGGAGGAAAGGTAAACTGTTCATTTGCATATACTACCCACATTGAAATTATACAAAGCCGGGTTGAAACGTGGCAAAGTTCCCCTTTAATAATACTAATACATTTGGTGGATGCTTTTAAACAAATACCTTAAGTACATACATTCATAGCATATAATTAAACTACACAGGACCACATACTTAACATAACAAGGTAGCTATGACCAACCTTCAAATACGGAGCTCGAGTCCCTTTAAAAAGGGTTGTTGGCTCATTTGGGGCTCAAAGGAGATAAGCAGATAAAAGAAACGGGTGATTTCTTACGGTTTCTGGTTCTCAAAGCTCTTGATGCGACCGATCTCTCCCGTGTAAACCTTGTTCATGTTGAGGTCAGTGTACTCCTTCAACTCGTACTGGCGAATGCTGGAAAAGCAAAAGTCCATATGATTAACTTCTTCTCATTATTTAACCACAACTACAAATTAATAAAAAGGAAGGACGCGCTGTGCTCAGAGATGGTTCGGTTGTGTTCCTTTGTTTGTGATTCAATTCCTGGAAGATACATCTTTGGCACAGATTATGAAACAACTGAATGGTGTTAATAAAATCAATCAAATTTGTCTTAACCATTCAGATATTAACCACAAAATGGTGAAATTCAAATGTAAATCATTTATAGGCTTGTGGTCTTGAGGTAAGCAAGTTCCTTACTCATTTTTGTACTTTAATTCTGAGATTATTCAGTTCTTATGAATATAGTATAATGGATGTAGACATACTCCAAACTATGTGGACATTTTCCTCAGGTGAACAAGTAAAACAATTTTCCTTGTTTGCTCCAAAATGTAAAAGAAAAGTGGTGTTGATAAAGGTTTTAGGGTTGTAAGGTTGGATGGTAAGAAGGCAGAAAGGAGGAGAACCTGGAGTCATCTCCCAGGGCTTCCACGCCGAAATGCTCGCAGACAGCTGGCCAGAACTGCTCCCTCCATGACACAAAGTCATCTTCCAGACTGGAAAACAGGGGGAAAATAATGTTTCATATCATCAGGGTACTGCCAGGAAAGAAACATCTATCTAGACAAGATACACACAAATTAACAACTCAAGTGGAAACAACTCTTGGTCGATCTTATCATAAACCATCTTATCATAAACCATGACACTTTAGGTCTGTGTATCCTGAGTGTCAGTGTCCTGGGTAGGACACAGCCACAGAAAATATATACCAGTGAAGTTGTGCTGAAGAATACTGCAGATTAAGATAGCCATTAAGAAAACACATTAAACCTACAAAAGGAAATATAAGCAGCATCTGACCGCAATGGAAGTAGTTCATACAGATACAAACACATAAAAACTGAAGAGTTATATATATATATATACATATATAAATAAATAAAGGGGGATAAACATGATGTTTATCGTGATAATACATTTTCCTTAGCTCCCAGCCAAGTTTTAAATGACAATATAACATTGAACGCAAAAGAGCTCCTCATGAGTCATAAATTGGGAAATAAATCTCACTTCAATACAGACAGGACCGACGGATTGCACGGTGAACCCTCGGTTCAACAAACTTACTTGCCGTCGTCATCTCCCATGCCAAGGTCAAAGATACGTTTGGCCCCCAGGTCTTCTAGTCTTTTGTCCACATAGGTCCCCATGGCATTGTAGTGTTCGTATGTCTTGTTGCCCAAGCCAAACACCTAAGAAACCGAGACGTCAGTGACACGTTCAAGATGGCTGACTTCATTGAGAGCACATTTTCGTTCGCATATTCGGTCAAATAGTTACATTTTAAGGCCGTCACAAAAACCACAAAGGTTTTTGTGGTTTACAACTTTATTTTATTGGAGCAGTTCTTTGTCTTCATGTTCACATAGGACTGGGGGCTGGTATTATAGGGCAGGATTTCCAAGCCTTTGTGGACTCCTTCAAGCTGAATTCAGTTCTGTGTACCCCACGTTAGTGAAGACCCACATTGGGACTCAGAGACACGACGCAAATCTTTGCAGAGCTGCCTGCATTTATACTTCCACGTCATGTTAACGTGTACACAAGGGGGCGGTATAGCGTTTCTGACCCCAAATGTACATGAACCGACGAGCACATCTGGAAACGGAATAGCGAAACCAAAGTTTGCAAAGTTTAACTGTCGTAGTTTTACTGACGCTGTTACTTCTTAAAGTAATAATTCCCTATATCTCGATGCAGAGTTGTAGTGAAAAGATAGACAGATGCGTGCTGTGCTTTACTCTGAAGCGCTAAAGGTTAAAAAATACCGCTGTGTGTTCACGTGAAAGGGGCATACTGTATATTGAATCAATCCGCGGTGCTGATGTTGCAAATAATAATAATACAATTTTAAAAAGTGCAGTGTGGAGTGTGAGTCAGGCTGGGTGAGGCTGTGGCGCATTCAGTAATCAAGGCCCACAGGTTAAACCAGTCATCACCACACACACTCAGGAGGAGCGCAGACATGTCAGCAGGATACCACCTGCTCTGCCTACAAACCATTGTTAAAACTCTGCAATAAACCGGTTTTCAACATATACCCGTGTATGCTGAGCCCAGGGGCCTCATGTATATAAATGTTGTGTGTCCGGGAAGGAGATGGGGGAGGATAGTGCCTTGTCAGCCTGGTGGAGGGTGGCCCTACTGAGGGCTGTTCCAGGTCCTCCAAGGAGCTACCACTGCGGCCCAGCTGTGGAGCGTCACCCAGCCCGTCCAGACAACTCGGCAACGGCCAAGTCCAGTGACACCTCCACCAGCCAAGGCAGCAGCCCCAGGCCTCCGGGATGGAGGGGGAGGGTGGGGTTGGCGGGTCACACTGGGGAGGTGTGTGGACAATGTGGTTGTTTTTCTTATTTTAGGTATGGCAACCCTGTAAAGAGTCCAGTTTATAGGTTGTTTTTGGATGTGGGTATGTAGAGTGTGAGTGGTTGGAGGCCTGGCCCGAGTCAGGCTGATTAGACTCTGGGTTTGGGTGAGGCTGCACACCTGTGGTGCTTTGAGTAATCAAGGCCCACAGGTTAAACCAGTCATCACCACACACACTCAGGAGGAGCGCTGACATGTCAGCAGGATACCACCTGCTCTGCCTACAAAACGTGTTCAAACTCTGCAATAAACCGGTTTTCAACATATACGATACCCGTGTATGTTGAGCCCAGGGGCCTCATGTAAAACTTTGCGGAGGATTCATGACAAAATGTTTTGTAAGCATGAAACAGGGAAAGTGCGTACGCGTTTCCCATTATAAATCACAATTGACACGAAACTTGGCGCACATGAACATGCGTTTTGTCCCAGCCTTGTAACGCCCATAGCTGCCTATAAAAGGGCAGTGGCCCCAAATTAATATTCATACTACTGACCATGACGGCAATGCCTGACGGAGGGCCAAACACAACACGCGGCGGCTCATCGTTGTGTTATGATTGGATTAGTGTTTAAACATGTATTCACACACATGTATTGTGTGTAGTCGCAGGGTTGACAGGACTTGTAGTGGGACAGGGGGCACGGCGTGGTTTCCGCGGGTGCGTCTCTGTAAAGCTGGGCCAAGTTCAGCACAGAGATCCAAGAGGACGGCTCTTGGTAATCTTTCTTCTTTCTTCTGACAAATGTACTTACTGTAAGTCGCTTTGGATAAAAGCGTCTGCTAAATGCTCTAAATGTAAATGTAAATGTAATCAGAACCGGCTGATAAGTCACTCATCATCATTGGCAGCAAATCTTGGCGGTCTCTGAAGAATCGTTCTGTACGAATTCTTCCGTTCGCCAAATCCTCCAACGGTGCCAAATAAGCAGCCATTGTGCGTCATTACACATTGTAATTGCACGCTTTTTTATACCCAGTCCACCAACATGTGATGATGATAATCAATGAATCAATCAAATGAAGCAATTGTTTGATTGACAAATCATTTGATTGACACAACTATGTGCGCATTGTCCTTAGGGCAAAAGGAGTCAACATCTCTACATGTTTTATACAACATGGAAAAGTGGAATGGGAAAGTGTAAACTGGAGGTAAGCTCACAAGATTTAGGGTTCAAGTCAATATGCTTATAAACGTATTGTGGTAGTTGTGATTTGGTACAAAAATGTTAGAAATTGAAAGTATAACTCACTGTGAAGTTGACTCCGGAAAGATCTTCGTCATCGTTCTCCTGCAGCCAGTCGTAGAAGTCCTGGGCATTATCAGTGGGGTCTCCTTCTCCATAGGTAGCCATGCAGAATATAGCCAGGGAGTTCTCAATCTCAGAGAGGCGAGACAACTCGGCCTGTGTTTTAGAGCAAGTTAAGAACGGTTAAGGTCATAGAGCACCTAGTTTCTGTTATCTCTAGCTTGACATTATTAAGTATTTTGAAGTACAAAGGAAACCTGCAGTGAATAAATGTGACCCCACCAGTGTCTGACATCACACCATTTCTCCACTAATCAATAACTAAATCTATAATAAAACCTCAACTAATCAAAAAGTAATCAAAACACTGATAGACCATAATTTCAGTTCTATGGTTGCCAATAGTATAGTTAATCATGAAAAGAGCATTCGTATGCGTTACAACCGAAAATACATTGTTTACAAAAGGAAGCCCTCCACAAAAGTCTAACCATGCATTTCACAGTGTTGAGCACTTCAGCACTTTCCCATGACAACATTACAAAGCATTCTCTGGCAGCCATCTGGCTAAAAACCAGCCAACTGACCATACAAGAATGTTTACTTGAACTACTAGCTCCGTTATTTTTTTTTCTTGCTGATTTTTTTTGGAGTGCTGCTCCAGAGGTTGTGAATTACCATGTCATATTCCTCGGGGTCGGCAGCCATTCCTTTCATGCCGTAGCGCTGAGCGTCTTTGGATAGCCTGTTGGCAAACTCCTCCGCTGTACCCGTCTGGGACCCATAGAACACAATGATGTTCTTGCCCTGGAAACGGTTCAAATACAATATATTAACAGTGTGCTCCTTGAAGAGTACAGACGAATACAAATAATCCGTCTTCTGTTAGCAGCAAACTCATGCCAGAGCAATAATCATCGCAGCTTGAGCAAATACGTTCTTTTAAACGGTTCAACATATTGTTGAAAAAAAATGTTCTTCAGTCCTTCTCTGGCGAATACCATTTGAAGATATAAGGTTTCTGCTAAATATTAACAGGACACCCTAGAACGATAATGTCCCAAACTTTGGAGAATATCCAGGCCTTGTTTCCTTCAAAAAGGACATCTAGAGCGTTGGTAAAGCATGATAGAAGCTTTAAAAAGTTACTGTTGCATATCAACAATACATGAATACACCAATGTAATCCATGACTTGGTCTCGATGGTCATTAGCAAGGCTCGTCTTGCAAGCCTCATGATATCCAAAGTATTTGTGGAAAAACCACAAGAGCTCGCTCCCAAACAAAGTAATTGCTCAAAGCGAGCTTGAAAACAGAAGTTCCCTTGAGCAAGAGTAACCCTCCCAAGCCTTCCCAGTCTTGCATTCACAAAATGAATCCATCAGTGGAGTAGCCATTATTAAAACACCAGAGATCACTCACCGTTTTCTTCATTTTCTCAATGAAACTAGTTTCTCTTGTGTTGGTGGGGGTTCTGGAAGAAAGATAAAAGTACAACATTAAATGATGTGAAACTAATGCAACACTTTGAACATTGCCTTTGGAGTTTGCCAAAGACAATGGTCTTCATTTGAGGCACTATTAAAAACAGCTTTTATTGTTGCATTCCCGTTCCTCTCGGCCTGTGTATTGTTGTGTTTATTACAAGGTTGTCTTTATTGGTCAAGCTGGGCCAGAAAGTTTTACATCTTTTGTTTCACCAGCAGAACTACTTTTCATAAATAGAAGTAAAGCACCGAGACACACGTCTTGTAGAATGAGAGCAGTACACTTGGTTTGGTACTTCAACCAAAATATACATGTTTAGTTTCCAGACAGAGTCGGATGTAGGGGGGTGGGGGCTGCCAGTAGATCGACAGAAGTGGGGCGTTGGGAATGACAAAGAGCTTTGTGTTGACAGGCGGTCATTCTCCACCGTGCAGTCAGACGGGGAGAAAGACAACAGGAGCAGACATGCTGCAATGTCCTAGCACAGCGAGGACTTTCAGTGGGTTTTGGTCGTGTAACAGCATAGACAACAAACTCTGTGACGTTGACCTATCTGAGCACAGTCCACCGCTCTGTGACAAGGTAAATGCAGTTCCATCTGGAGCATCCCTGCACCAACCCCTCCAAATACGATCAACTGTTAGCCAAAGCTCAATTACCTTGACATCAATTGTTATATTATAGAAGGATTGTACCATCTTCCCACCCAGAAATATATATGTATATATTATTTTTTTTAAAAAATTCTTTACCAATCTTTTCCACATAGAAAAAGTCATTATAATGCCCTTTCACACAGAAAGTCACTAAAAGGCCAGAGGCTTGCTGCTCTGTGGTTGATGCTTTTTAAAGCTTTTGTGTTTGTTCCAACATGTTTTGTTTTTTTAACTGACATGTGCGGTTACATCTTCACCCGATCTGCTTAAAAACAGAGGGAACAGAGATTGCCCTGTGTGGTGAACCAGAACGGTCATTGTTCAATTGACTATTCCGACTTGACTCTTAACCGGCTTGACCGCAAAATACACTAAATGGACACATCGGGCAAAAACATGTAACTAACAAACTGGTTACATTTTCCTGTTCATTTGATTTAAAGGTGTTTGAGAGGGAAAACTAGCCCTTTGGCAATTAGTCAGCAGCCATATAAGCGGTGTTAACGATTTGCCACCAATATCCACTAAAAATTAGCAAGAGTGAAACAGAAAAATTGCTTATTTACACCTCGGTCTCAGGGCCTCATCTAGGTTTTATCCAGGGTTTAATTTATGGATGGGATCAGATCAAACGACAAATGCAAAGACACCAATGGGGAAAAAGGGGGTTGCTGGACACATCCATTATCGCACAAAATAAAAGGCACTGCCGCTGTATTCACTATCAAAGGGCTGAGTGGACAGCTGCAATTCCCTGTACAATGCGAAGAAGAACAGTGGGCACCAAATAAGCCATAGTCAGGTGGCAAAGGTGCTTCAACAAATAGTGTTAAACATTTGCCAAGTATTCTGAATAAATTATGCAACAAGAATACCAAGGACACAAAACAGGCCTCTTCAGTTTTGCCAGGAGATCCCGATTACTCTTGTAACCTCGGCATGCTAAACTAACAGATTAAGTAAACAACAGCACAAACAAACAAAAAAATACTTGGACTTGAACTGTCCCCGAAGAGGTTACTCGGGTTCAATATTGTTAAAAATCACTGGATTGATATCGGAAAAATGTCAGATAAATCTCCCAATGAAAATACCTGAAATGTTCCTTGTAGTGCTTGCAGCTCGTGAACTGCATGAGCACAAAAGTAGCAGCTTAGTAGTCTTTTGAGAATAACAGTAACAAGATTAGAAATAGCCTGAAAGCAGTTTGTTAAAGGTAGAGTCATTTGCTTTGCATAACTCATCCAACATTGTACAACTTGTACAATAAGGTCCAACTCAAAAAACAACCAAACAAAGTCAGTTTATAGGGTTAAACAAATAAGGGGGGGGGG
>OMKN01015676.1:16245-31788 GCA_900302345.1 Melanonus zugmayeri
AGTCCTCTCCCACTCCTTCCCCCTTACATCACCTGTTGCTCCCACCCTGACATACATTCATAATTGAATAACCTGGGGGAGTGGGTGGAATCTATAAGCGCTGGTGGATGTGTGCTAGAAATACAGCCAGACGGACACAGAGAGAGTTAATGAGTCAGTGAGTGAGCTCCATTCAAACATACATACAATAATCATACTAATTATAATACACTTTATATATATATATATATATATATATATATATATATACTGTATATATAAAAAAAATATAAAATGTGAGTAACAAAGTGCTTTACATGATAAAAAGATGGTAACATATAGTACTAACAACACAATAGGACTAGATAGCCTATATCCCAGCCAGGGAAAAAGTGAAATAATTGACTTAAATTAAATGGAATTAATAAAGAATGTAATTGATAATAATGGCACACATTTCGCAAACATTTTCGACAATAAAGAAATTTCGAAAAAAGTTCCATGGTTTTTCGCAATTTCTTTATGGTCCAAAATTCGTTGACATATATATATATACAATATATATATACTGTATGTATATGTGTGTGTATACTATTCATCTGTGTTTAAAACCTTGTCTTCATCCAAATGACCTGTGTTTGCCCTCTTTCAGTTGCAGCGGCCGCCAAAGAGACCCCAGCTGAGAACTAGAGCCTCTCCCTTCCGTTGGACTGGCTCCTAAAACAACAATCTATATTTCTATATTAACAACAACAAAAAAACCCACTGCCTGCTGATCGGTTGATTAATATCATGCTGTGATACTTGGCCATATTTATAGGGTTAAAGAACTGGGGGCAGCAAATCGGTCGATCGTGATTGGTCATTTTGGGTTTGTGATAGAGAAATGGCTGGGGTGAGGCGGGGGGTGGTTTGGACAGGAATGTAATGTGTACATAAATATTACGCCTATAGGAGTTCAATGTCTAGCCTGCTGTCCCTGTATTCCGTCGTGACTGTGGTGGTCTCCCAGTACTCTTGTCTGTTCTGTACGTGCGTGTGCCTTCCCATGATGCTCTGCTCTTGTCTTAGCCAATAGCGTCTTCGACACCAGACCATAGGTCTTATTCACCTCCCGGCCATTTTGGTTCTAAACAGTAGCTGGGTGGTGAATGCGGAATCCATGTTCAGTTTCCCCACCCAGCTAGCGTTAAGAGCCAAGATGGCCGCTAGCTGAATAAGGTCTATTGAAGACCACTTCTCTATAGGAGATAAGTCAATGTCGTGTATGGTCCACTGTATCTCGCTGTATCGAACTATGTTCCTAGAGGTGTTTACGATTTGTCTCTATCAAATGTTTAGCTTGTCAACTGTCCTTGAATATGTTTTTCACGTTTATATTATAATGTATACGTGTATATATATCTGAATAGATTAGTATATAGAGCAACACAAAAATGTATAACTTAAAATATATTGGGTATCAGTCTATATGTAATAGGTTGGTTCTGTGTGTGATGCTTGTGTGTGTGTGTGTATACATTTAATGTATTGTTTTTTTCCACATAGAACTCTGATAGGCCTTGTGTAAGACAATGTCAACTGCCACAGATTCATGCCTAAAAGGGAATGTTTTACAGGTATCTCTATGAGCTCCCACACTGCATTGCATTAGCAATTATAGTGGGAGGAGCTTCTGCATCAGCTGACTCACTGCCGTTCCTGTACACTTTCCATCTAATAATCATAGCGTGCTACTTTCTATTGGTTTAGGCAAGATTGACCGCAGTATGGAAAACCCTGATTGGTCGAATTTTGAAAACTCCCAGGCTAGTAGGAATGAGACTTATTTTTTTCTTTTTAGTTTCTAAATCTCATTTTTTTCATTTGTCAACATATTAAACTTTTCAGCCATTGGTGCTAAGTTATTTTAAATGATGCTACATTTGTGCATCTGTACATGGGTGTGTGTGTGTGTATGGGGGATGTGTGGCATGAGGTTTATCTGTGAGAGGAAGTGAATAACACTAAGTCCACACTCATGGTAGCATTATATATGCCAAACTATTACGTGAATGTAATATTTGTTATACACATGAGGCTTTGTGGTGTAGCAACAGATTGTGCTTTTGGCATACAAAATAAAAGCGTGTGTTCACACGGAGCAAAATGGATTTGTTGTCATGTTCTCTTACGATGTTAACAGTACATTTAAGGTTAACGGTCACACCGTAGCCAATGGAAACCAATCCTGTGCTGCCCTTGGCTCCCAATGGTTCCAAAGGTTGCCACACTTACTGGTTTATTGGCATCAGAGTCTACGCTTTATGAGCCCAATAAATGTGTAACAGAGAACCTGAACTGAAATACGACTATTAGCCAGTTAGCGCTCTGTCAATGTGTAGTAGGGATTGTGAATTCTGTGTGTGTGTGTGTGTGTGTGTGTGAATTAGTGAGTGTGTGTGTCTGGGGGTTGGCTTGTGACAGGGATTTGGTCTACTCTACACCTATTAATAAAGTGGGCAGGGCAACACACACACATACACACACATTCTTTCACTTACCTGTGAAGTGGTACCACAGTGTGTCTTAGGCTGAACAGGTAAGTCATGCCTTGGTTTTTATGCACAATTTTAATTTAGGATTTAATTTCTGAGCCACAGGATGGTTAAATTTAAAGGTTGTTGCTGGGTCTGTGAAGTATTTTGAGCCGTAATAACATTGAAAGAATTATGCAAGAAAAATGGGACAGTGTTTGACTTAATTGGATTTGAGCTCACACTGCGATCCACAAAAAATGATCACAGAAACGTGTGATCAAATCTATTTCCTACTGGGAGATCATCTGCCAGTATTTAGATATTTGTTCATGTGTAGAATTCTAATGTATTCAAGGGTTAAAAAAGATACAAAATAGGCTACCCCACACTGAGATATCTCAAATTGCCTTCTGAAAGTGGGATTGGAGGACAAAGGTTATTATATTATATTATAATATTCATATTAACTCATCATATTAAAAAATATAGTATAAAGTGTAAGATGGAAAGGTAATAGGTAATAACTGCAGTTCTTGCTTACCATTCCTCTAGTCTATTGATGATTATAGATATATAGGGCTCAGGGTTAATGAATATTCCAGTTAAAAGATATTAATCAGTAACTGTCATTCACTCTAGAATGACTTTGTGCTCACCGGTATATAAAAAAAACTGGAGCAGATTGGTGCTCAACGCACACCGTCATGCATGAACAAAATAGAAACCGGAAGGTTTTAGTCTTTTGATCCATGTTTGCAAATGATTATGGGTCTGTTGATCTAGATCAAAAGAATATGTGTGGTTGTGTGCATGCTTGTCTGTCCGTGTTTGCATGCTTGTATATGTGTGTGTGTGTGTGTGTGTGTGCGTGTGTGTATATGCGTATGTGTGTGTGTGTGCATGAAAGCGGAGTGTGGGAGAGAGATAATCGATATCCCCATTAGCCTCCTAAAGTTCAGGCAATCCATTTGCTATCAGGACTGCAGAGGTGTAACCGCTAAAGCAATTTGTCAGGACCTATTGGGTTTCCCAACCTTTCCGCTGCCTCTCATCTAAACCCATTAAATCAATTTAAACCTTACACTTTATTACATTTGGGACATTATTGAAACCAAATCCACACAAATCTCCTTATCTGGCAAACACTGGCATGCTGATCCCAACCTGTTGGAAAATGCCTTGTGTTGTCTACGAAGCATAAATAATGATGCATAACTTTATTGATTTCCTTCCAGTTTTGTCATCAAACTCCCCAAACCACACAGTCGAAACAAGATGTCTTCCGGTGGAGGTAAACTCTACTGCTTGCTTACTCAACCATTTAACCTTAAAGTTAACATTAACAAATACAAAATAAAACTGATATAACATGGTACCTGGGCATATCCTTTGCCAAGTAGTGAATGGAAACATTGTAACTAATCGCATAGTGATGGAAATCATGTGCCCACATTCAACTCATTCAGCTGAATAGTTAATAGCCTGTGTATGTGGTAAAACATCATTCACACAACGCATGGTTTAGCAGAAGCTATGTGGCTATGTGTCCTCTGAACCAAGGTCACATAGTTACTGGCTAATCGCTGGTAGCTAGTGAGCTTCACCATTGGGGGCTGTAGTTGTACCTTTCTTTCTGGGACTTGTTTAACTGCAGCAAGTAGAAGAAGTTATTCAGATAAAATACAATACAAATCTGTTTCTTTGTAACATTAACAAAGTGTGACCTCAGCCATTACAGTGTCCATGAACACCTGTGGTTTTATACTTTCCGATGCAAGCAAAAAAACAAGGGCCTGTTCTTTTTTATAATCATAAATACAAAGTAATAGTTTTACTATAGCTCGTTTTATTATCAAGATATTTCTGTTTGATCCATCCATTCTTATCATTGTTTACTGTTTTTATTAACACTGTTAACACTGTTTTACTCTCCCCAGCTGCAAAAGACTACGATGCGGACTTTGTGTACGGTAAGCAAAAACAATTCCTGAACATCAGCTATTCAAACAGATGACCTGGCCTCCTCTAGTCCTAAAGCTGGGGAAGAGTAGAGCCGGGGACTGGTAAAGCCAGGCAGGCATGAGAAGGTGAAACACAGGGGTGAAAGAAGAAAGAGGGGACCGGTAGGACCTAACTGTTGGCAGACCTGGAAGACTCACTGAAGTCTAATCATAAGGGAATCATTCAACTCATGTGTGTTTGCGTACAAAAACACACATGAGTGTCCATGTGTGTGTGCGCACATGCATATATGTGTGTGTGTGTGTGCGCGCGTTAGGGGTTTCTGCTGTAGGTGACAGCAGTGGGGTAATGAATGTGTAACCTGTAGATTCCGTGTAACCTGTAGATTACGAGACACTACGTATCGGGGGTCTGACCTTCGCTGGCATCATCGTGGTCCTGTCCTTCTTCCTACTGGCTGGTGAGTCAATGTCAACGGTCACGCGCATGTGTGTGTGTGCGTGCGTGCGTGCTTGCGTGTGTCTGCCTGTGGGTGTGGGTGTGTGCGCTTAACTGACTGTTTCTCTTTTCTTTCTTCAAAGGCAACAAGATCCGCAACTGTGGAAAATCCAAGGTATGACGCAAATCAAACTGCCTGGTTTTCTAGTAGACGTTTTAAAGGACGTAATAGCGACCTCTGCTGGCTGTCACGACACACGTCAAGGGAGATCCCTGTTGGAGCCAATTGTTTGTGGCAAAATAAATTAATTAATAACTGTTATTGATCAATTATTTTACATAGTTTTGGATTGTAGATACATCAATGATTTGTGTGTTGTAATCCAGACGATGTTTTAATAAAACTAATATCAACCTTTTTTTTGTATCTCCTTCAGCCAAAACCGGTGGACGAGGATGAATGACCTGCCATGATGATATTTAATGTAATGTGTTTGTGAAAATACAAATGTAGATAAAATCGACACTGTGGACAAATGGTGACTATGGTGTTGTTCATTTAATCTGAATACTTGACTGGTCCCTGGCTGTGCCAAATTGATAAGGCCTAGTCTATACAGATCTATATAGATGTAATAGTCTGATTTTCGAGATGTGATCTTGAGTGTAAACCACCTACAACATAAGGGGCACATTCTGAATATTTTCTACATAATAGGTACTGTATTTAGCCCTGTAGTAGGCGTATGGATCATCAATTCCTCTTGCTATACAATTCTGAAATTCATGTCGATTTATCGTTACTGTCGCCGACCGCCAGGTGGCAGCAAACGACCAGTATAACCAGCACCGCAGCACCAGGAACCAGCAGCTGCTACTCCACACCAACTTCCCGATGTCTACAAAGCCACTAGAGTTTATGTAGGTGGCCTTCTGCGTGATTAGCTACACATGTGTGATGGTAGGCCTATATGATTAACCATCCTTTAGACATCGTAAGGATAATTCACTTCAATAAATCACACGTTCTCCTGTGAACTCGAGCATGCTTTTGAAACACGTGAAACAGCCAATAATGGCAGTGCATGATCCAACACTTTAGCACTACAGTATTTTCCGTGCAGAAACAAGATGACAATGCGCATTAATCACACCGCCAGGACCCCGCTGCTGATTAATTATCCCCGCATAAAGAAGTTGTTACCAGGCAAGGACAGGAGCTGTCAAACGGGTAAGAAAGAGGTCTTTCCTCTCTCTTTCTCCATGTTTCTATTATTCTCTCGGCAATGTCGGCCTGTGTGTGCGTGTGTATGTGTGTATGTGTGTGTGTGTGTGTGTGTGCCGAGATGGGAAAAAATGAAATGTATCTAGATACAAAATACAAATACATGCTTATTAAATGTATCAAAATAAATGACAATTTACATGTATTTAATTAAAATACATGTAATTTGTATTTTAAAATATAAAAATACAAGTAAGCTTCCATTAACTGTTATCCCGTTATCCCTGTTGTAGGCCTATGTCTTAGCAGCAGCTGAGACATTTGACCTGCTTTATCCCAAAATGTTAATCTTTGTGAAATAAGGGTTGAATGAGTGAAGTACAATAAAAAATGAATTAAAGTACAAATAAAAAGCAAGAATTACTGCAGAGTAGGCCTAACTGCTCTCCAGGGTTTCCGTTAGCCGGTCCAATTGTCCGTTAAATACAAATCATGACGGTCACGGTAAAAAATATTATAAATAATAATAATAATAATAATATGCCTAATAATAATACTAATTATTAAGCCATTAAATAAACATAACATTGCAATCCGAAAATGTATGACAATTAAAATGTTCAGTTAATGCATGCTTGCGCTAGGCTAGCTAGGCTAGCTAGGCGGCTAGCTAGGCTAGCTAGGCTACATAATGACGTCTTTCCAACCCACTAGCATTAGCGGTGAAGAGGAGACATGTGAAGTGGAGAGATCTGTATTTTCGTAATTGAAAACTAATTTCTCATTTTAATTTCAAGCCAGCAAAGTACACCATGTTCTTTTATTTTGTATAATAAGACATTTTTGTTACAACACAATGTGTTTGCCTTTGTTTTTAAGCATGCATTATTATGGCCATTAAATTGTACATTTGGCCGGTAAAATTAGAACGTTATCGGCCACATTGGCCAACCAGAAAAATATCTAGCGGAAACTCTGCTGCTCTCTCAGGTTCACTTAGCTAACTAGCTAAATCAGTTAACTAGCTAGCTGGAAGTCACGCCCCCACTATGTTTTCTCAAGCCACGTAAAAGTTTATAATTCTTAGCTTTATTTTGTAATTTTTCAATAGCTTGCATTTGCACATACATTTTTCTAATTACCTGTACAGTACATGCAGGTCTCAAACAGTGGCAACTAAGGAAAAGCAGCATCAAAAGCCCGCTGGCACATGCATGTCATGCCATGCATCACGCAAGTCATGCCATGCATCAAGCAAGTGATGCCATGCATCAAGCAAGTCATGACTTGCATCAAGCAAGTCATGACATGGGTATGTGTCACATGACTTGATGACATCAAATCATGTGACACATACCCACTTGAACAGTCAAAACTACAAAATAGGGTTGTTGCTTACAAATATGAAATATAAGTATAATATAAATATACTAGAAAATGTGCTCAGTAGAGCACAGACCTCCGCCAAGGAATCAGCTTGATAGAAGTGGGCCTGGGTTGGAGGGAGCCAATTGGCTGATCTAAGCCGAGTCCGATGGCAAGTCCCCTTTTAGAGATTCTCAAGAAAACAGGAAGTGGGTATGGCTTGGGGAGGTCACCCAACAATCATCATGAACCCTTGACAAACCTTTCAGGACACACCACCATGGGAAGTTATGCACCTTTTTGTGATATGTCACGCCCACTGCCACGCTCCCTTTTGGCTGATTGGCATGACAAGTTAATCACTTCTTACCTTGCCCATAACTAACCCACCCTAATTTTGGAGATATCCCACACACAGACACATGGACAGACACACAGATGGGGCGAAAATATAACCTCCTTGGCGGAGGTAATGATATTGTCAATAAATGATAACATTTATTTGTTAGACACTAATAAAGTAATTTAAGTATTTTAAATACAAAAATACTATGGCCAAATGTATCTAAATACAAATTACATCAAGTTTTTTTCATTCGGATCAAATACAAATGACAAAATACCCGAAAGTAATTAAAATATGTATTTCAAATACATGTAATTTAAATAATGCCCATCTGTGTGTGTGTCTGTGTCTGTGTGCACATGCGTGCGTGCGTGTTCTTCGATATCTTCAGCATATGTATTTTGATGATGATTCCACTTTTACTGCCAAACTAGATGCGTGGTGTTGCTCGCTGCTGTTGTGCCACGGCGTGCAGAGCCCTGGGGGGAGGAGGCGGTTGAATGCCTTGCATAAAGGGCTGCTGTTGAGGTAGGCGTGAGAGGCCATTTGTCACACCTTTCCCTGGGCCTGATAACATCACATACGCAATGAGGAGTTGTGGAAACAACACACACACACTCACACATGCACGTACATGCACGCATGAATAAGAGAGACCACACACACACGTTTTTTTAGGCGGCTATGAGATGGTTCATTGTTTACTGTTCCCACCGGCATATATAGCGTAAGGAACAACACAAGAGCAACTGACAAAATAAGTTACTGGATTTTCTTCAGATAGCAATGGTAGGTTGAACATTTAATTGGCAAGGTCTTCAGGTAATAATCATAGACATAATCAGATATATAATAATCAGATATAAAAAGTAATAACACCAAAAGATCCACAATATAAACAGTGACCTTCAAGGTATAACATGTTAAAGTTTAAGTCCCTCTTACATTATCCCTTCAAACCAAACTGAATTACTGATCATCATCTCCTTGAAAGTTAGATAAACAGAGAAAAAGACAAGTCAATACAATCTGAAAATAAGTATTTCTTTTCATCATTATAGAATTAATAACTTTTTCTTGCTTGTCGAAGCTAGTCATTTTCGGGGGTTTGGTAACTTTTATGAAAAAACGATCAATTAATGAGAAAAATTCTGCTCATTTTAACTTGACAAACATTTATGACATGTGTGATGATTGGCTTGGGTCTCCATTCAAGCATTCAGGTTTAAAGTATTTATCTATCTGTCCATTCATGGCACACATGAAGCGGACAGAATAGGGACCATGAAGAGAAACCATGACCGGGTTACAGGATAAGGGCAATTGCATATTGCATTGGATGGTTTTAATTCAGACAAACAGCTAGCAAATGATTTAAACACTTTTTACCTAAGATTTGACAGTCAGGATTGTACTACACAGTTAAATGTTTTAAGGGAAAACTCGAAGGCTCCCCGAGCATCCAATATTGATGTTAGGAGTGTGTAAAAACTCTACCAAAGCCATTAAGAGCTCTGGTCCTGATCCCAGCTCCCATGCGATGTGCATATAGGTCTGGTGGAGGGGTTGAGGATGCTACCATTAAACCTTCTGTACCGGCACCTACCACACTAGACCTCTATTTATCGACTTCTCCTCTGCATTTAACACTATCCAACCACATCTGCTTGCAGACAAGCTTACCCACCTTTTTAAACGTAATTTTAATCTTGTTGGTTGGATACTGGACTTTTTAACTAACAGGTCTCAGTGTGGCTCACTGTACCAGAACTCGTGTGAACTACCACTGTGTCTTGCTATTGTTGTTGTTGTTTTATCATTGTTCTTGCTGTGCTGTCTGTCTGTATTAATATTGTGACCCTGGCTGCAAAACAGTTTCCATTTTAGGGACAATATAGAACTTGAACTTGGACCTTTCCCCAGATTTTGTCACATTTTGTCCCCCCAAGCCCAGTTTTATCCTATTTTCCAATAAGAAAAAAAGCACAACGTGAGAAAGATACGGCAGTTGGTGTGTGTGTGTGTGTGTGTGTGTTTCCTCTGCCTTGGGGAAGGAGCAGGTTCACAGTTTGAATATGTGTGTACTTTAACTGTGTGGGAAAATGATAAGATCAGAGCATGAGGGGTCAAGACGGAAACTGCACTCACCGAAGCACCACACACTGTCAGCATCGCATGACCCGTCACGCCTGCCCTCTCTCTCTCTCTCTCTCTCTCTCTCTCTTTTTTCTCTCTCTCTCTTGTTCTCTCCCTCTCTCTGCTCCTCTTTCCTATATTTATTTCAGACACATGCCAGACTACTCAAAGTATCATCTCTGTGTTGAAGATATCTTGATCATTGCTAGATAAACACATGTATCTCTTTAAATGTTTTTAAATTAGTATTCATTCTCATAATACTGAGAGATATTTGCATAAATTCAGTCCCAGATGTGTCTTACTACTAATGCTTTTATTGTACTATACAATAATATGAATTGTATTCATATGTTTTATGAAGGATAACTTATTTATAAATAGATAGATAGATAGATAAATCCTTGCATGCTCCCTATAAAAGTACATATACTGAGGTGGAGTTCAGAATAACACATTAGCAGTTGCTGAAGCACTGAATAAACAGCCATGTGCTGATTGGTGGCCTCGTCTAATTATCGGCCAATGGGCTGCTGCCTATTGCTGTATCAGTCATAGCATTGGGAGGATGTAGTATGTGTCTATTAAAAAGCCTATACATACATACCTGGCTATTAAAACCAGTGAGATTGTTGGATAATGTTATCAATATCCAACAATATTTATATTGATTGGCATTGGTGTTTTTGCATGTCACTTCCAACATAGAAAAGCATTATTCAATGTTGCTAAATTGTCATTCAGACAATCATATTACTGAATGTCTGTGAAGAACATTTTAATGTTACATTTCTCAATGTAACATTAAAAGTATATAATATACGGGTATATATATATATATATATATATATATATATATATAATATAGATTATAAACACATTACAAGTCCCAGTAGTTTATATCCGGTACAGACATTTGTCAGTTCTTTATGATATCATTAATCTAAAAGTTTCCAACTTTCTCCTGAAACCACATAATAAGAGGAAGATCTTTTTGTAAATGCCTCTACTGAGGAATCGATAGAATAGATACAAAAAAGTTGTCTCGAAAACTATAAACAGTGTGATGCAAGCTTATCATTATGAGATCTCTAATTGTGACCACTGGGTGTCACTAGACATCTCTGATCGATATCTGCGCAAGTCATTACCATATTCCACTGAAAATGTATCATTTAAAAAAAGAGTGAAAAAAGAAAACAAACAAAAAAGAACGGTTTCTCCGCTCAGCTGTTTAAATACGCCAGCTCCTGCTTCTGATTAAGGGGTCGGACGGGTGCATTGTGAGGAAGTCAAAACATGTCACCCAGTGTGCAGCCAGAGAAGCGGGGCTCGAGGTTTGGTCCCACAGAGTAGCAGCAGCCATCTTGGATGTGGAAGTGGTATCGCCCTGGCACAGCGCTCGGTCTGCGGGCATACCGTCTGCATCACATTTATACTGTCTCTCGCTCTTTTCCAACACAGATATCCGTTTTCTGCCCCTCCCCTGTTCTTTCTCAAGCCCATCCGGACCACCCATCCCGATAAATTAACAAAATCTACAAAAACAGGCGATTTTAATGGAGACAAATGTAGAGAAAGGTACCCTCTCACTCCTCCACACACACACACACACCTCCATAGCCCCCCTCACACCCACCCTCTCATTATCCTCACCAGCTCATTTGAATAAATTATCATCCCATCATGTCTCATGACCACATGAACATCAGCAACACACACACACACAGACACACACACACACACAAGCAGGTGTGGACGGACTCAGGCAAGCAAACACACTGACACACTCACTGGCATTGATAACAAAAACACACACACACCCACAGATCTGCAGGTTTTTTTTCTGGTACACCCTCGCACATCTGCCACAAAACTCGCGCATGCTCAACTAAGAGCAAACACACACTCTCGCACGCCATTGGTTGGCGCCTGGCTTTTAATGTACTGCAGCACAGCCGTGTGTGTGATTCATATTAGCCTAATGCAGATGAGGCTCGGCTATTCCAACATGGAGGACCAGGCACACGGCAGCTCTCTCTCCGCCCTAGCCACACGCTCACACAACCAGCCAGGGCGGGTAAGAATCGCGAGGAAAGATGTCTCGAATGTTGATGTTCAACGCCAATGCGATAAACTCTAAACCACCCCACACACCACCACCACCACCATCAACTCCCCACCGTACACCAACCACCAGCCTCATTAGTGTACCCCCCAACCCCCCACCTTCCACACCACCACCACCAGCCTCCCACCATCCAATGCCACCCCAATGCCAGACAGCAGTTCAGGCTGATGAGATGGCTGTAAGCAGCAGTCAGCTAGCGGCGTGGCCCTCACCATCCTAACGGTGACCTTGCCGGGGCTCCAGTGGGCTCGGGGCTGTGCATTAATACTGGATACATTAGCGCTAATATGCTAGCGTGTAGTCAGGGCCTGAGGGGGGAGCTCTGATTGTCTGAGCATTAACATTCACATTAACATACCCACCTCATCACTCTCTCTCTCTCTCTCTGTTGATCCCTCTCATTCTCCCCCCCCCTCTCTCTCTCTCTCAATCGCTCTAATTTGTATTTTTTGATTTTCCTCCCCAATTCCACCTACATCGCCACAAATTGTGTTTATTTCTTAATTTTTTTAAATTATAATAATCTTATCAATTATAATTAATATTGTTATTATTATTCCCATCATTTTTGTTATGATCATTATTACCATCATTATCATTATTACTATTATTTTGTTGTTGTTGATAATATTGTTTTTGTTATTATTTGTATTATTATTATTATTACTATTTTTACTATAATTTATATAATTTGTGGTGCACATAGTCCTGTCCACTATGTCTGTCTGTGAGCTGCCACTCCTTCCTCAGCCCCGGCTGCCCCGGCTCTGCCCGTCAGTGGCCCTGATGATCTCTGGCTGACATATACAGTGCAACCTGGTTTCCCCTGTCAGGACAACTCACATCATCCGCTTAACCAACTTGATCCTGACATGGGCTGTTTTTTTCTCTGTCTTTCTTTTCCATAAGGTAAGGTGCAACTTCTGGCGTGCAGAGACAGATGAAAGTATGACGGTAAGAAGACGTTTTGTACGAACGAGACCAAGACGTCCCGTTAGTAGAAAGGGATGATCCACTCTTAAAGGCGATATGCATTTGATTAACATACTTTTTTTGTGTGACTATAATGAGGCTAGAAAGGCTTTCTGACCCTGTGCTCACTGATGCTGCTTGTTTGGTGTAACACACATCATTTATCTTTTGGGAAACAAAGTGAAACAAAAGGAAACAAAAATTTGTAATTGTATCTTCACATGACTAAAGTGTGTGGGAAAAAAAGGTCCTCACCAAGTCAAATTATAACTATCATACCAGTGACTCATCGTCAAGTTTGTTTCAAATTTGTTTTATAGGGAATTGTACTCTGAATCGTGTTTATGCGCTATCAACAGCATAGAGGTAGCTCTACTCCAACAGTCAAGTCATCCGTTGTTCTACCTGCCTGTCTATCTTTCTGTGTGTGTGTGTGTGTGTGTTTGTGTGCCCACCACACAGGGGTTATATCAAGTGAGTCTCCTTCCCACGCAGGAGCTGCATGCAGGAAGTTTTTAAATTACACATTGAAACAGTGAAATCAATATAAACTAATTCCGCCTCACTAAAGTGGTTGAGAGCAGGGCCATATTGTAGCTTTAAGAAGGTGTTTACATTTGTATCCTATTAAAAGCATTTTGCAATTTGTGGGTAAATGTGCCAGTATTGTATTGACTGCGTTGTGATTGTCAAGCATCAACACCGATATTTGTAATCTTTGATACTAAAATTGAGAAAACTGCATTATAGAAAGATAGATGTGTTTTTTCTTAATCTATCTATATTATGTCTACAATACGTGTTCGATTTTTTTCAATAGTTCTGACAAATAAATGTGCTTACCATATGGCTTACCATAGACTGAGGTGGAGCCCTAATGGCACACGTCCGTGACACATGTCCGCTCTCATTTAGATCGCTATGGGAGCGACTTGAACCCTGATTATGCAGCGCGTCTTTGAACTCTGTTTTTTTCTCTCTGTGCGATCGTATGGGGAGGGGCTGCGAATGGTAGGCCTATTACGCACAGTCCCAGGGGACGCGCTAAGCTCTCTCTCTCTCTCTCTCTCTCGTGCGCGTGTGTGCGAGAGAGAGAGAGAGAGAGAGAGAGAGAGAGAGAGAGAATACAAAAGGGCTGAGCAGAAAGTCAATACACAAGTATGCCAGCAATTACGCATGCGCGTGTGCTGTCGTCTGGCTGCTGATTAAAGAGTTGCATAGAATATACAGCAATCTCAATCGAAGGTCCTTCAGGAAAAGCTCTGCAAAGTCTGTTCTTCAACGGATCAGTGGTGGTTAAGTTAAAAAACAAACCAAAAAAAAGTCCACAGGTGCGCGCACAACTCCATTCCCACATTCCCGCTCACAAGACAAAAGCGGACACTTTTTTTCCAGCTATAACCCGTCCACTCAAAGTTCGCCAAAAGCACCCACTTACACCGTGTACCGGAACGGCGCGGGTCCTCTCCAAAAGTACATCTTTTGTCCCGGCGCGCGTATAACTCTCCCGCTACGCGCAGTAGTACCCAGCGGTGTGCGTGGTGGCCCCGTGTGTTCGCTCCTTTGTGCGGCAGTGTGATACACCTCCTTATCCGTGGCGCATCATTAGAATAGCGGAGGAGGGGCTAACGAATCAGCCGTCCCGGTTTAGAGGAGGGAACGAAAGGCGGCGCCTTAATTCACCGTGGCCGCGTTGCACGGCGCAGGCACGACGAGCGGGACTTGGGGCTGGAGAGAGGAGCGCCGGGAATCAGCAGCATCAGCAGCAGCACGCACGCAGCACGCACCAGTCCAGCACGGAGGAGCCCTCGCCTGGCTGAACGCGTGCACTCATCTTCGGGACTGCACACCGTTCCTGTGAAATACAACTGCTATTAATGGCATGTGGCTTGTAACTTTACTTCTGCTGTATTCTTTACAAGAAGGTACGTGGACTCTATGTGATCAGAGGAGCGTCTTCTCGCTTGACGGGGTGCGTGCGTTCTCCCCCCTCTTCTCCATGCGATGCTGAAGTTGGTGATGCATAATTGTTGGCTCATTAGTTCTGGAAAATAGTGTTATGTTTGAGATTTTTGTGTTTCGGTATTGAGACGGGCATATCAAGTGCATTCCTAAATCATATTTTGGATCATATTGGCAACTTTTTGCGGTGTGTTTTATTAAGATGGTGTTCAGTCATTTTCCACAGAGTGCGTGTTTGAATTCCTCTCACGCGCCCTCAATGTCTTATTCAGATGATGCCGATTCTCCTAATGATAATCATTAGTAAAACATTTTGAGCGCAAGAATCAATGGAAAACTAAAACGGCTGAGCGGCAATAAAGCCCCGCATTTCACACAGAAAGCCCCGTGTTGGTGGTTCAGATGAGAGAGATAACATTTGCATTTTGCAAGATGAATATGAGAAGGTGTCGTGAATATGGAGGCTGCTGAGCATAAGGGAGAGGCGGATAAGAATCTGTGGGCAAAT
>OMKN01015739.1:0-10616 GCA_900302345.1 Melanonus zugmayeri
GGAGGGAGGGAAGGAAGGAAGGGAGGGAAGGAAGAGAAGGGAGGGAAGGGGGGGAACTGGGTCATAGGCCAGCATGGAAAGTCTGCTGCAGGCTTATCTGGTGCAGCAGAGAGCTGTAACTCTCCCTGTCAGACTCACTCATCCCTGCAGGCCGTGCTCTGGAATCTGTGTGACAGGCTGGTCAGCCCGGCTCTGGGGTTGGGCTTCAAATGACCGAGGCTTAACCCTGTGTGGCCCAAGGCCTCTGATCTCACACTCAAAACAATCATTTACACACATTCACATGCACTTCAACACACACACACACACATGCAGGCACCCAGACATACATGCACACACACACACACACACAGACACACACACGTGGCCTCTCAAATTGCTCCAGGGCTGCCCCCGGCCCCCACAGCCTTTGGTTCAGCCCTTCTCTTCCCCTGGTCAGTAAACAAAGCAGAAGCCCCCCCAACTCTGGGTCCCTGCCCTCTAATCCCCTCTGTCCTCTAACACAGGGGCCCTGATGAGTGAGGAAGGGGCCCTACTCAGGGAGAGAGGGGCCCTCTTCAGGGCCCCGCGTGGCCTGAGAGCGCTAGCACCAGTGCTAAGAGCTAGCCCCAGTGCTAAGAGCTAGCCCCGGCGCTAAGAGCTAGCCCCGATGGTGCTAAGTAAGTACGTCAAGTTTTGTTCATAGCACCTTTTTCAACAAGCGTTACAAAGTGCTGAACAGAAAACAAAACACGATAAATAACAACAGTATCGAATAGTAAAAACACAGGCACAGAGGCAAAAAAAACCCTGCAACAAAAATAGTATAAAAGTACAGAAACCAAGAGGAAACTACCGACAGAAAACCTGTCTAAAAAGGTGGGTTTTTAAAAGCTTCTTAAAACAAGAATGGACAGAATGCAGCCCTGGGTAGAGGGGTAGCATGGACATGTAGACCAGAGAGGTGCAGCACAGGACAAATTATGAGGAGCCTGTGCTCGTGGTACCTAGCTCGGATGAGAGTAGCGGAGATAAGGTCGGTTGTCATGGCGTCGTGTGAGATAAGCGGTATGATTCATGACCCCTGATGTAAAGGGGGCGTGCACGTGTGTGTGTGTGTGTGTGTGTGCACGTGTGTGCGCACTTGGACTGGAGTTACAGGCGACTGCATCTTGACTATCTGTCTGTGAAGGCATTTGGTTCCAGTGGAAGTGTAGTGACTTCACATATGGATGTTTGGGATGTATTTATTGTGCACCATTTGATTCACTTGATGTGTTGTTTCGATTAGGAGGATGAGTAAGCATCTCATTCCAAAGACGTACACAGTTTACACGTGCCAAAACAGAGATAATAACAGCACAACACACTGAAAATAACGTGCCCCAAAATGTTGTTTTGCATGAAACAGTTCCTATTTTGGTGGATTAAGGCATGCTTGAGATATTTACATTTAGAGTATTTATTTATACTTCAATGTTATCTTCAATGCATTCAAATGCATTGAATGCATTGAAGCTCATTGCTAAAGTTAGAATTGTAGGTTATGAACATTTTAAACATGAGTTTAGTTTTCACTTTCACTACAAACACAATGAAAAAAAATTATAAACCAAGAAGCACCATTTTGCAGTTGGAACAGTTTTTAAAATGTAATCAGGGCCATTTTAAATTAGCCCAAGACATTTTCATCTATCTATTCTGCCATTTCAAAGATAATATATGCACATGAATTACCTAATCATTGGGGGTGGTAACCACTTCAGATTTTGCACTGAAGTTTAATGCAATACGTTTTTAAAACAAGTTCATAAAAATTCAAATGTTTCAATAGGATTTGGGTTAAAAACAAATCACTTGATCCTGACCTTAAAGCACAGCACAGCTCTACAAACGGATGACATTGGGAATTTGAAAATAAATAATACAAAAAAAGATTGTCACTCAGATCTCAGTTGGAAGGTGGATTTGCGTCATGTGAAAAGTAGTAGAAGTGTGTCACACCATCTCTGTATGATCTCTACCAAACTTCATCCCTTCACTTTTGTCACCGCTCTCACACACACACGCACGCACACATACATACATGCATGTATGTATGCACGTGTGCGCACACAGATACACAGACACACACGCACACACACACTCTTGTTCTATCTCAGTCGGGGTACATCTGTGAGCCCATCAAGTGAGGCTTGCAGAAGGAAACAGCAGGAGGCTCTAGAAACGAACAGAGTATTGTCTCTCATGGACTCCGCGGCTGCAGCACGCAGACCTGTTGTCTGTCTGGTCCTTCCTGGTCCCTGAGGGGTAAAGGCCAGGAAATAATGATGGCAATTAAGATCTTTGTTCCACTCACCCGGTGGACTGTGTGTGTGTGTGTGTGTACATGCATGCATGTGTGAGTGTGTGAGAACATGAGCCTTGAAGCTCATTTTCAGAATCAAAGCTTGAAGCCTCAGTGGGCTTGTGTGACCTTTGAAAAGAGTTTATCTCCCTTTGAATGTCTGTTTCATTTGCATATTATCTTCTGCTGTTTTCTGGCTTTCATGATTTGCAGCTTTACCACCGTAGGTTATTAAAGTAACACGGTTTGACTAACGCTGGCCAGGCAAACTGTCTCTGATGTTTTTATTGAATTAATGCCAAACACTGTCTGCTCTGTATCTGGAATGATCTGGATTGAAACAAGCTAGTCATAATCAGCACCATGGATGTAACCAATCATCTTCAGCCTAAGATTCAAACCAGCCAATCACTATCCAGCAGTTCCATAATATAAATGGACACCTCCAAAGCAGCCTACCTTATTTAATGTGAAGGCTGGGAAATAAACAGGACCATGTATCAAAAAATATTTGATTAAAAGGTGTCGTATAACGTTTTATGGGAACTATATGGTAGCTTGGAGAATTATAACCCACAAATAAAAGGTTTTTACCTGAGATATGTCTTATTTTCTCCCTCTCTCTCTCTCTTTTATGAATCTGTGCATGTGCAGGATGTGAAGAAGAAAGTAGCTTCAACAACAGAGGTGGGAGACCGAGAGATGAGGTAGACAGAGCGAGAAGGTAGATAGAGCGAGAAAGGGAGAAATAGAGAGAAGGGGGGTGGAGTAAGAGAGGGAGAGAGAGAGAGAGAGAGAGAGAGAGAGAGTAATTACCACTATAAGACCAGTGATGCATGCATGGGCTAATCCAAACCTCCCATTCAGGAAACCCCCAAGACACACGCACACGCACACACACACACACACACACCTGTCGCCATGTTGTCTATTGCCTTTCTATTTCTCCGTTTCATGTATTCCTGCATTTCCTTTGTTTGGGATCTCTTTCTTTTTGATTTGTTCCTCGGCACATGTTCCCCCCTCCTCCTCTGACATCCAATCCTCTTCCTCCTCCCTCTATCCTTTCTTCCCTCCATCGGCTCCCTCCCTCTACCTCTCCTCTCCTCCACCTGAATCTCTTTTTTCCTTCTCCGTCTAGCGACAAAATCCCACCCGCTGTACTACAAAATCTATGTACCCTTCCCATCGCATACAGCACGTTATCAGGACATCTGTTTCCAGACACAACACACAGCTCGTACACAGCAGGGAGGCTAAAAGCTGATCAATTATGGATTCAAACATTTGCAGATGTCAATAGATAATGACTACAGCTTTACATTCCCCCAGTGTGAGGAACTCCAGGTGTTTTACCTGTCGTCATCAAGAGGGAAACTAGGTTGGACTTGTTCCTCCTGCAACACTCTTTGCAGTTCACCACAGTAACTATCATGTAGTTGCTGATGTTTCATCTATAGACTAACTATATGCTTTGCTTAGAGTTGGTTCACTATAGTGATTTTGATTCTGATATGCCTGAATACAATATATCAGGATAATAAATACAATTGTGGGGATACGTTAAATTGGGTTCAGGGAACAAACACATCTTTGCAATTTTTTTTTTCAACATTTAAATATACCAATTTACATTAATTTACATTAAACTCAACAATTAGCAACCTGTTGATACTAATTTAATGTTGTTGAGGAATCAAAGGTTTAGAGACATAAAAACCCCACTATAATATAAAACATTCAACATTTTTGATGAATATTATACAAACGCAGCTCCTGTTTTATCTACCAGCTCTTAATGTCGGATCCAGAAGTTGGACAACGCTGTAGTCGAACTTCGCCCGGAAACCAGAAAGCTATGCAGGGTTTCATGTTTTGTTACGGAGATATTCTTCCGAAGATAAACTCATTCCCGAGTGCAAGATGGAGGTCTCAGAATACGATTTTAACACATGTATTTCCACAGTGGTTCAGTTCCAGTCTACTACACAGGTTTGATTTGAAACCCTTAGTCACTTTGTCTAAAGACGTTGGTGTCCACGCTGGCCGGGTTTGCATTCGCTGTTGGCCAAGGAGGGATACTGACAATGGGAAGACGATGCTATCATTTTAGTTATCAGTCCTCTTCTGGATCCGAGATGAACGGTCAACCATATCAACGAGATAGAGAGATAGAGAGAGAGAGAGAGAGAGAGCGAGAGAGAGGCGTTAGTGAAGAGGAGAGGGCAAGAGGGATGGAGAGAAACAACAGGCGAGCGAGTTGGAGAGTGAGTGGGAGAGAACGGGAGAGAGTGCTACTTGTGAGAGCTACAAATATATGAGCGAGTACCAAGGGTTCACACAGAGGTCTGAGCAAAGCCTCTGTGTGTGTAGCGAGCAATCCCCACATTAGGACTTCTGTACTCCTCCCAACGTATCAAATAGCACATCGTTTAAGCTTGCTATTTGATTTTTCCTATCTCAGATTGTATTATTTCCTCATTGTAAAGACCACCGCGTGCTCTAATCTAATAAATGTTGAGTGTTTTCCAAGTGAAAACCTCTTTTGTAGCCGCCTTATCAACGCGGCGCTAAGGGAATCTTGACGGTAAATTCACTCCGAGCGCTGCATGGGCACGCACCTATACGCTAAGTAGCTGACGCTGGGCGCGCAAAGCGACGACAGTGGGCTGACAGTGAGCGGCACCGGAGTGACAGCGGCCGGGGATATGGGAATTGGCCTCATGCTGAGCTTCAGGTTCCCTTCATGATAAGCCTGTTATCTCTGGCTCTCTGCTCTGCCCACACACACACACACACACACGGTTATCTATTGTACCAGCCGACAGACTGCACTTGGACAGATGATCACACTCCAAGTGGCTTTCATGTGAGGGCTTCTGAAGCGGCTCAAAAGCAGACAAAACCGTCATATTGCAACGGAGAAAGGAAATAGAATAAAAATAGCCTATATACTTCTAACCCTATCCTTTCATTCTAATCTCTCATTGTTATTTATTTGATTGATTTATTATTTTATCTTCTTTGTATTGTATTATTTTATTCCGGGTGGAATAGATATATCTTACTATATTTAAGATATTTCTGATCTGTGCTTTCTCATATTTGAATTCATTCTATTTCATATTTCATTGTTATCGTATATTTTAGTTCATCGTCTATCTTCTGTATTTATTGATTGCTACCCTGTACCTTGTGCTATACAAATTATTACGATGCCACGCCGACTACGAGAACATTGTACAACCTGTTCTTATAATACATCCAGGGTACAACCCCATGCAGACTTTGCATGCATTTTTGATGCGCTTGTGTAAACGCATTCTTAGGCCTCGACTGTGCTTTTGTCGTTCTCTATCACACAGAGATCATGATGTATTAAATCAGCCTGCGGTTTCCATTTCATTTTTCTCATAGTTGGTATGATTTGAGCTGTTGTACAAGCTGCTTGTGGGTCGCTGAAACAGCATTTTCTGTTTGTTTTTGCGGCTTTAAGAGCGGGAATGGGCAGTCAAGAATCTGGCGATCTGACTTACAAAGGGAGTAAGAAAGTACGAACGTGCCTTTCTTAGGTTGATAGAGGTGAATCCATTTCCTAAGTGCTTTCCACTCTGCCTCGGTGCCTTCGGAGTAAACTCTATTAAACTGTCTGATTTGGTAAAAGACACGGGCAATGTTATTAAAAGGAGATACAGATAAGCCACTATCACTTAGCAATTACAACTCAATAGAAAGACACTTTTCAGCGACAAATGCAGAATGTAATCAAAATGAATACAAAAAAATACAGATTCAACATTTTAATCAATTTGCTACAGGGGAGAATGGGGTATTATTTGAAATTGAAGTCAGTAAAAAAAAAACGAAGGAACTTTAGGAAGACACACACACACACACACACACATTCTCTCTCTCCGTCGGATGAGCGCTGAACCGAGCACACAAAAGGGAGGTGGTGAGGGGGGGAGGGTTGGAACAGTTGAGCTTTTGTTCTTGGCGTTCCTCCACAGGTTTGTGGGAGGTGGTTGTCTCAGACAGGACCGCCATCTCCATGGCAACTGAACACGGGTTGATGTGGGAGGGAACGGCTGTTGGTTTCGGGAGCGGGGAGTGCAAAGCCTGACGGGGTACGGTGCTCCAAGCACAGCCGTGATTCATGCAGTCTCCTGCCCCCGTGAGGAGCCTCTCTCTGGGCACTGCCGACGGCAACGTGACCCCCGTAGCGAGAGGGCCTCCACGGGCCTCTAGCGGAGCAGCCATCTTCGTTATAAAAGCTAGCTGGTAGAACCAAAATGGCCGCTAGGTGAATAAGGCCTGTTGCAGTGACGCAGACGTTAAAGAGGAACAAGAGAAAGAATAAGAGAAAGATCTTGAGACACAACACATGCTCAAGCTTCAAGGATTTCAAACACAGACATGAAAATATTCTAAGACGCCAATCAGCTTAATGAACGTTCAAAACCAGACGACAAGAGATGAAAGAACTTCACACCCGAAACACACCCAAGCTTCAAGGTACCTTTTTTCGGCTGCTGCCACACTATCCTCCACCAATTTGTAAGAACAGTTCACCAAAACAAAAGTGAAAAGGGTTGAAACTTCTGATGATTTAAAATCCACTGGGCGACAACACAATGCCCCTCCAAAGTTCCCCTCCTCTTTGCTGTCAAGTTTGCGTCGGCCCTGATGAACTGCCGCGGTTACATTTCCCTCCTACGACGCACTCCCCCGCCTATATATCTCCCCATCCAACATTTTTAACGCTCCCTCCCACTCCATCACCGTCTCCCCTTGCAGCTCTGTGTGTTAATGAGGGCATGACCAACACAGCAGCCATGCACACACCTACAACACAACACAACATAACACAACAAGAAAAACGGCCCGTGGATTAATTTGTCATTGCGTAGCGGCAAAAAAAAAATCTCTGGGGGCCTCAGATCCTGCCGCAAATCAAGGCAGAGGCTGTGGATACATTTCAGATGCTAACAGCAAGCTAACACAGGGACTTTCTTTTTTTACTCTTTTCTCTTACTTTTTGAGGTGGGGGGCGATTTGTCAGACTTAGAAGCCATTTTGACATGTAGTTTACTACAGTGAGCTAGGAATTGAGGTTGAAGACATGGGAAAATACAGCACATATAGGCCTTTGGGAATCACTGCTATTAACACATGAAATAGCAGGGCTATAGGAAGGCTGATGGCTTCAGTAAGAATAGCAGCAGCTATAGCCCTATTGTTCGTTCCATTCCCTGGACTTTAGTACAGTGAGTACATTACTCTCAGCAGATACAGTAGAAAGCAAGTTGAAAGAAAAGCCAATCACGGCACACAAAACACCCAGATGAAAATCCCCATCTGTCAATCCAAATTCTCTATTAATACTAATGCTCTATTATTCCCCAACGATGATTAACACTATTAAGTTGAAAATGGAGCAGGTAGAATAGGCCTTGAATTCCCCTGACAAGAATCCATCGTATTACTGTAAAAGCAAATCTAATTAACGCCAACCAAGTCCCCATGGCAGCTTCATCCTTCTAAAAAACGCAAATGATGTGCTATTTATCTGGCAGACCTTGGACTATGCTAATTTGACCACCTCGTCTCTAGCGCATAAGAAGTGCGTTGGACTGCGTTGCCATGGTGTTGACAGCATCCTCATCATGTAGCATCCCATAATGCTAACTGGCAGTCCTGCTGCTAATGCTCTCTCTCTCTCCCTGTGCGGTTGTTCCAGGCTCTCTAATTGTGTGGCCGACCGTCCTCAGAGGAGCTGTCCAACGATGATGATTACACTGATGGCGCTCACTGACAGATCCATTATGTGACATGAAAGGCTTTGTGACAGCATGTTGTTGTTTTTTTTTTTCAAATCCCGGGATGTTGTTTGAGATTTGAGATGGGGTCTGGTGGCTGCCTGTACGTGCGGTGGGAGTCAGGGACTGTGAAAACTTGCAGATGCATTATAGATCTAGGAGAAAGGTATGAACAAAGGCAGAATTTTGGGTAGGCTGGCTCTTCCCTGAAAGTATGCCACACAATGACACAATTGAGTAGAGACACGCCAAAAATGCATTTCATTGTGAGATCCTGTGTAAATAGCACACAGGATACCACTCAGTGAAATCACACAGGTATTTTGAAGTGGCGCTACCCTGCAAACTATGCAAATACATCCCAAAGTATCTCTTGAATATGAAAGGAATCCACTCCTTCAGAATGTTTCTGTGCAGAATGCTGTGCAATTGCATGAGTAGTGTGCTGTAGTCTTTTGTGTTCTACAAAGAATTGTATTTCCCTCTTCGTTATTCTATTATCCTCCTCATGGGGAATCAATCTACCACTGTCGTCTGCAACAAACCTAATCATGAAACCTAATGCCGACTGTTGATATGGGGCTTCACATCAAGAGGAATTCCAATTTGTGTGTGTGTGTGAGCACAAACGTGAAATTGAATTACTACCACTCACACAACCGTTCACTCACTTTGTTCTTTGGGGAGCCATCAAGTTTTTGAGAAGATAGAATGAGTCTGTCAGGGCTTCTCCAGACACCTTGTTATCCCTGAAAATACTCATTCCCAGTTCATTCTTTAGTTACCTGGCATATCCATCCTTACTACGATAAGTAGTAACTAGTTGCTACGGCTACAACTCATGTCTGATTTCTTCTAGCTTTTAGCTGCCGTTTGATGTACATAACCATCACCCCCACAACCACCCCCACTATGTGGTCATATCTGAACCACAAGAGTGTAGGTGTGTATGTGTCTATGTCATGTGCTCTCTAGGCACATATTCGGGAATGGTCATCCTGACATCAATTGCAAGTTTTCTAGGTCCAAACACTGAGGGCTCCACTGAAAAAGAGTTCACAAAACGAGTTCTGATGTGAATTTAAGAACGTTCTGTTCACAATGTCAGAAAACAATCAATGTACAAAGAATGGAATCAACCATGAGTGAAAGTGGCGAGTTGATGCTAGTGGTAAAAAAAAGCTTGATTCGATTAATTGAAAAGTGAAGCTCTGCGATTTTCTTTTTCTTGGACGGAGCCATCAGACGTGATCATTGATAGATTGATCACGTCATCAGTGAAGCACCTTCCATTGATTATTATGGCAGCGTTTCCAAACCGAATGCTCCTTAAACACAACGCTCAATGGTTCCAGTGGAGCTGAAGCCATCCATTCCAGATCTTTGACTTGGAGATGAAAATGCACTTTGTTGCCACCTCCTGCATTCCCTCCTCCTACTATAATCCAACTAGGTGTCTCTGCTAAATTCAGACCTCTGTCCATGGTCGTTCTTCAGAAACTTGGACCCAAGGTCCCTGGGGACCCGAGGATCCTGGGGACCCATCATGGGACAGTGGGTTCTGTCTTGGGACCGTCCAAGGTCCTTTTCGGGAACCTGGACACTGCTGCTGTACCATACCGTGGGCTCCCAGCCAATATCTACGGGGTTCACAGGCTACCTGTAGGCATCCGAAAGCAAGATGGCTGAACCCATTTGCTCCTTAATGACATGTATCTGAATTGAATGGAAGTCGCTTTGAATAAAATCATCTGCTAAATGACAGGGATTTCAGTCGCTTTCTCCCAGCCAGGTCATCTGTTCCTCTCTGGTTACCACTGCTCTGTCCTGCCTCTCATGTTATGCATGGCCACTCCGTTCTCCTTCCCTGCTCCACTTCATTGGGCCTAAACACCTTCGATATCTCTCTTATTACCCCACACACACACACACTTTACAGGCTCCTTGAAACACAGCCTTTATCTCCATGTGCAATCATCGGACCAGTGCTTTTATAGATTCACCTGCACTTAAAGAAAACCCATTACCATTATCTGCTATCCCTTACAAGAAGTGAAACCATAAGCATTATAAATCAATTGTGAACATCGCTTCTCATGCCATCGTTGTGTTGAATCACTTTTATGAAAAAATAAAGAAATAAAAATAGAGAGTGGATTAAAAGTCAAGAGCGGCCCACTGTGTGTCATATATGTGTTATTATCAAAATCGAATAATCTAGAAAATAAATACATGTCTCTTTGGGTACAGGATACCCACACCACCGCTCTACAAATATGGAGTTGAGATAAGCTGTGGAGCGATGCATGCAACGCGCGGCCAGCGGGAAACAGGAGGCTCATTCAGAGGGACACGGTGTAGCGCGGACAAGGTGGGGACGGGTGAAGAGAGAGTTAGGGAGAGGGAGATAGGGGAGAGAGAGAGAAGGAGAGAGAGAGAGTTAGAGAGACAGAGAGAGAGAGAGAGAGAGA
>OMKN01015740.1:0-15195 GCA_900302345.1 Melanonus zugmayeri
GGGGGGGCGGAGGAGTCGGTGATCTGGTGAATGCGGGTTTAGGGAATCTTGACGTGGAGTCTCAGTTGCTAAGGAGCAGTTCGGTCGCCGTCTCCACGTCCCAGGACTTGGACGACAGGGCTGCTATTACTGCATTCTACGAAGGAGAAAGAAACAGACATGCGTGTTTTTAGACAACACGGTGCATAATCATGTCCGTGCCACGTCAATACGAGTCCATTCAGAGGCAGTGCAGCCATCTAGTTGATAGCAGATATAGCAGCTGTTGTCTGAGTATGTAGAGGCCGCGCACCTGCAACAATACAGTCACGAGGACTTCTACGACTTCAGCGATGAGTGATAATGGTATAAAGTGTTATTTAGACCTTTAAATACATCTAAATCTAGAACACCTACAACTGTAGAAACGTCTGTGTATATTTTTCAAAAACACGACCAAGACATGCTTCATCAAGCACACACTTTAAACCTTTAAAAGGATTTAGTTTTGTAACAATCCAATCCAATGTCTGTTAAAAAAATGGAAATGACAGCAAGACATTTACCTTATCAAACCCCATAGCACAGAGTTTGTCTATTTTGCGTGTGTAGTCAGGACTGGAGATGGGTGCCCCTGCGTAGATGTGAGACCACAGCCTGGCCGTTTGTTTGAACATCTCTGGGTTCTGCTTATACTGCGAGGAGAGAAGAAATCATTCACTTTGAGACAAACGCAGAAAAAAAAGAATATGATTAAACCTTTGATCAGCTTTATTTTGAGACCATCAGGAATTCAGATTTTGTGGTTTCACATTTCCTGCCCATGTGACTGAACCCCATTTATTCAGTTTGATTCACATTAAACATCTTAGACAACCCTGGAGTGATGGAGCAACAGGCTTTATTGCCTTAGCTCTGGTCAATTCGGAAAGACAGGACCAACTGTATATATTACTACTATTATACTGTATATGGTTACATGCAATTATAACGGCTACAAGAACTAAATGAGGAAGCCATTCAGCCAATGCTGAACTGAAAAGCAGATAAAATGACAGGACTTGTGTGTGATACCAAGTTTAGATCTTGTCAGCCCTGATCTTGTCAGCCCTGTTTACGCTGACATCCGTGTTAATATTTACCCAACACAGCACTCTTCAAACAAGATAGAAGAGTCAAATCACATCTCAATGAAAATAGGCATTTCAACACATCCAGAGCTGGTGTAATATAACTTTGCTAGTCCCCACCCAAAGTGCTAGTTCTCTTATGAACACCAGCAATATTGACAGAGATTCCACTCATGCAAAACAAATAAACCATTTGGGTCCATGTTAAACATACAAAATGAATAATGTTGCATGTCAAAACCTTTCATTCACGGCATCATTTTGTGCAAATAAGTCACCAAAATGTCTTCATAGCAACCATTTTCAATAGTCGGTGGTTACTTTATACCCAATATAGCGGCATGACTATACACATTTCAATTAGTTATTTCTAATTCCCCTACCTGGTTTGCTACTACTGCATCCTGTGGGTCATCAGGTTCTGCTGCAGCAAGGAGAGCCTGTAGAGATAGAAGCACCGTCCGTAGGGTCATAGCAGCTGCCCTGAAGACAGAGAGGGGAAAATTACTTTGTTAAAAACAACGAAGAACAACAAGGAAAAATACAGCGATGAAGTGTTTGCTTTGGCTCACTCACCACTGGTCTTTTAAGATGTCCAGACATATCGCTCCCGTCACAGAACTGATGTTAGGATGCCAAATCTTTGTGATGAATCGCACCTAGGGGGGAGAGAGATCTAATGAGGAATGTGTGCGTGTGTGTGTTAATGAATTAGACTAGTAATGTTGCAGAGCAGGTAAAACACATTCATGCATAATACCTTTGGTGGGTTAAAAGGATATGTCTCTGGGATTTTTATTTCAAGCTGAAATCTGCCACCTAAAAAGAACAGCAAACACATGAAACATTAATAACAACATCACCGGCCTCACTATATGTAGTATCACTTTTCATGTTGTTGTTGTTGGTGGTGGTGGTGTACCTTCATATGGTGTATCTGGTGGACCAGCTATCTCTCCCCTCAGCTCTGTGAAATTCTCATCCACCAAATCTACTTTGATTTGGTTTTTACTCGTCTAACGGGGAGAAAAAGAATAGTTAATACAAACGCAGGCTTTATTGGTTAATAGAGCACTTGATGTTGTCGAGTTAGTAAAAAACACTTTTCTTAAACGATGACTTTTGTTCTAGGAAACAAAACGCTGAGCTGTGGGTCGACACGTTCTGGAAACACCACGACGGTGCTCTCTTATCCAACGGTGACCGGTGTCCGTGTAATCACGAACGCTTTCCCTTATTGACACTAACTGCCTTTCAGATAAGCCCAAGTTCACAAAGTTTGTCAACCGTGTGACTTTGTAACAGAGACATGAACAGTGACATAATAATCCCATCTAATAACACCACGGTACGGTACAGTACAAACTACTGCTCATGTCGAAACGTTAAGCGAGCATCACGAAGCTAACGTGAGGCTAACGCTACGAGGGGAGTTGTCAAAGTGTCGACAGAAACACAAACACACAAAACTCGTTCAACTTATGCAATCATTTCAAAATGGTGTTATACAAGTAAACGGATTCGTTTTTTTCGTTGTAAGGTCAGGAAACGCTCCTTTCGATACATTGCCGCGCTGTCTGTTGATTACGAAATGCAAGGGGGGCATTAGGGCCTACGACAAAAAACTCAAGCCGCGGTGTTTCCTGACGCGCCCACCCGGCGCAGGGGCCGCGGTGCCCGTAGCGGGGGGACGGCGCGGCTTAGCTTAGCTTAACGTCCTCCCGTCGGGGCCCTGACTCACCGCAACAAGACAGCTGCGGTTAGCTCACGGAAACGTCGGCTTTCTCGTTACACCGGGTGACACGAATGACACAACACGCCCGACATTTTAACGAATAGGACGCGTATCGAGTCGGAAGGTGTGACCGCTCACCTCTTCGCTTTTGAGAACTTCTTTGAACTCCCGCTTGATCCTTTGCACTGCGATGTTAGCCATGTTCCCTGACGCTGTGCTGCTACCGGAGAGCTGCGGCTCTGGGTCTAGATGTAGGTGGGTGGGTGGGTTGGCGGTGCTATTCCCAGGGAACCCCCCCCTTCGACTTTCCACCTCTGCCGCCTGTCGTTCACAACGCCGAATAATCGACCCCGTCACCCGCAGCAGCAGCAGCACAATGGCAGCGTGACGTCCAGAAGCGAAGAATATTCACGTGTTCACAATATAGTGTTAAGTAAGAGTTGAGGATTATTCCCCCTTTTGCTTTAAGATATTTTAATATCGCTTAATACACACATGTAGTCCGAAAGTCGTTGAATTTGCTGACACTTAATTTAAACACATTAATAATAGAATATAATTGAGTTTGAGTACGTTAGGATGAGTCAGTGAACGTCGTGTGTGTTATTACGTTGTTATCAATGTATGGCGATAAAAGTGTTCGCAAACGTCATTAATTCTACAAAGCACGACTCATTCATTGCATTAAATCTTTGTATGGTTTTAATTTGTTTTAATAATCATGTTGCTGGAGGCGGGGCTCTGTAAGCGCGTATAATTGGCGAACAGAAACTCGGCCGGCACTAGTAAAACTGCAAATAAGTGTCTGTAAAGGTTGTGTGGAGTCTGGACTGGCCACTGTGGAAATACACGTATTAAAACCCCCGCCTGAACGCGTCATCGACTCGCGCGAATGAGTTTTTTTCGGTAGAATGTCTCCGTAACTAAACCGGAAACAAGGCGTAACTCCGCCCCTTGCGGTTTCTTGTTTCCGGCCCAGGCGTTGTTCCGCTTATAACAGGACCTGCTGGTTATGCTGCGTTCATATGGAATCAGGCAGACGGTAGACGAAAGCAGGGCGGTAAAACTGGGTCCGAAGTTAAACATTTGTAACTTTTTGCCGTCCTCCGCGACGGAATGTACAACCGGATGTGACGTACTCCCTCACACAAGGAGAAAACATGGGCGATCTGGACGAGAAACTAATACATTTATGAATTATACGATCAGTTCTCCTTTCACTGTCCATGTTGGAAATGAATGAATTACCTTATGTTTTGGAGGGAATTTACGTTTTGGAGGGAATGTTAATTAAATATCTTTTATAAAATATTTTATATAAAATAATTAATGATAAGTTTGCAATAGAACACTAAGAGAAAGCTGCATTTTATATGCATCACTGGAATAATTAATTGACACGAAATAATCGTATTTAATATATCTTTATTCCATTCTTTGTAAACAATACATCACCATAGCAACATATCGTCACGCGGCCTTCCTGCCGGTCCGTCGGACTTTGTTTTTCCCTTTGCCGCGGCTGACCCGGTAGCACTTTGTTTACACTGTTGTGCTGTGCAAAGGTGGTGTCCAGCTGTACAAACACAACAGCTCCTCCACCACGACGACGACGGAGACAGAAGCAAGATCACGTTTATTATTGTTATTATCATTATAAAGATTTGAAGCTCGGGTAAGTTGCCTTTCCGTTAGCCCGTGTTGTGCATATCGTTGTCAAATAACCTATGAAACGTGAATTCGTATTAACGCAACACATGACGGTAGCTAGGGGTGGCAGACGTAACGTATTGCTTAAAAAATGTCAACTCCAATTTGGACAAAACAAAACGCTAGGCTGGGCTGGACGATGTTGAAGTAGTGAAGCTTGGCTGTGTGTGTGTGTGTGTGTCTCCCTGTCGGAATACAACGCTTTGCAAAACACGAAGAAGTATATCAGAAATACGAAATACTGCACAAGAAAACATTAGAAGTCGCCTTCGGGTGTTCCCACACGAGTCTCCTCCCCTTGACACGCAGGTGTCGAATGATCTGCCCCAGCAGGCCATCGTACATTTGCATTTCTGCACCGTGTCAGTGTGTGTCTGACAAGATATCTGGCTTCGTTTGTTCCATAACGGTGAAGGCGATCCGGGAGCGACATGGCGGAGGGAGGCTACGACCCCTGCGAGTGCATCTGCTCCCACGAGTACGCGATGAGACGACTCATCAACCTGGTGAGAGATGTGTGTGCGGTATGATGTGTGATATAGTGTGATGTCGGATCATATCGTGATAACCCATGAAGAATATGAAGAGTTGCATTTAAGCAAGAAAGTTAGTTTTGAGTTGCACTTGTTTAAGAAAGTTGAAAAACAGTACAAGACCGTGAGCATTTTTTAGAGTTAGACTAATGCAAGTCATTTTCCCTGCCTTCAGGGAGTTTTGAGGCACGGCTGCTTTGTTAGAATAGTTTTAAGTACACACACACACACACGCACACAGCCTGCACATCCTGGTTCCTGGTGGCTATTTGTTATAGAGCCGGGCGGGTCCCAATGGGCCCTTTTTCACAGTAGGAAAACCAGGTGTAGCTCATAACATTAATTATGATTGATGCTGATTCGATTTGGGTACGGCAGTGAGCATGCTGGTGCTGCGACAGACATGAATTAAAACTAAAGCTTTAAAGCTTTAAATGACAGGAACAGGAAGTTACTTTACCCTACTATTGCGAAAGATCAATCATGATTTTACTAATTGATCCTTGTAGATAAATGCTGAAACATTTCGAGGGCATTAATGTGCATATGTTCGTCTAAAACTGTTGACTTGAAAGCAATTTACAGAAACTGCATGTACAAGTCATGACATAGGCCTGCTTGTACACTTCATCTACATTTGCATTACATTTTAATAGTGTGCAAAGTAGGAGTTGCTGCATTGCAACAAAGTAAAGTACATAAGTCAGCCATTGTATTTGGTGTGTTCTGGTCAAGTTAAATGTGTTGGCATGTGCTCTATATGAGTGACAATGAATAGGAGGATCTTGTAGGCCAGGTGAGCTCATTAGCCTTTGTGGGCAGGTGTATCAGGTGTGGCAAGCTACAATTGGCTCCGAAAGGGCTCTTGGGTCTTCCTATTTTATTATTGCTGACATAAATGGCTACAATAATTAAATAATATCAAATTTCATGGACTTATGAATGCACACACATTTAGAATTGCAAATGGGAAATAAAGGTATTAAGCCCTTTTAAAAAAAAGAAGAAGCACATTTGTCATGCCTTCATTTGGTCATGGAGCTTATTCTGCAGGCGACTGGGTACAAAGTATTTAGTGGTGCTAAGCCTGGTAGCAGGGGTCATAGGGAACACACTGTTAGAACTAGGCTGGGGCTTAACCAATATTTACATCAGTCATGAAGGGTAGAGGTAGAGTCCTGCAATAAGGTGCACAGGTGCATTCTCTCACCCTTGACACAATACTGGCAGCAATCCTCTGGAAAGTTTTAATTACATAACTCCAATGGTTTCAGAGCAGCCCAAAGGTATCGGAGATAGCCCCAACAGTGTGTAAAGCATACTTGACAAAATGGATTTGTACCATGGTTATGTGAATGTTTCTGTTTTAATGTTCAATATATATTCTTTATTCATTTTGATGTTTTATGTATCACACTTTCGTGAAGGCCCACCTGGCATTATAAACCATGCAGAACGAATGAAAGGAATAATGACTTTTGATGCTTGCTTCTCCTCCCACTCCTCCTCTGCTTTTCTTTTATATTCTCCTTTAGCTCAGGCAATCCCAGTCCTACTGTACTGACACAGAGTGCCTTCAAGAAAGTATGTTAGACTGTTTCTTTGACTTTGCTCACATGTTAAGATCATTAAATCAACAAAATTCTGTGTTATGTTTACATGAGGGCATTTTTTGTAGTGAAAGCCATTCAGCATATTTCATATGCCCTTTTATGTAGTTGATGGTGGCAACACCGGCTGCCTTTAAGATGCAAATGTTGTGCAGGAAGTGAAATTCAAATGTTTATATTTTTATAATATATATTCCAGCCATCAGAGTTACTGTTGAAGTGTGTGTGTGTGTGTGTAGTACCTGGGCCCAGTGCATCCGTGCCAGATGGAGGTGACCTGACCCTTTCCATGGTCCTCATGGGATGGATGCTGCTGGCCCTGCTCCTCTTCCTGCTCCGCCCATCCAGTCTCAGAGCTCCTCGTCCCATAGGCTCCTCGTCCCATTGTGGACCCCACAACGTCAGTGAATATATATATACATTTACAATAAAAATGCAGCTAATTTACCCAGAATTTTGTAATCTTGTGGATCAATAAACATGCACTGAATTACGTTTGTTGTGTTTGGATTCCAGAGACATGAGCGTCACCATGACCCCGCTCCTCCCGTTGACTAGCAGTACAGCCAGAAAACGACGGACATAATCAGTTCTGGACCGTGCCAAACACCTGTCATTCAATCAATTCTACTAAACCCCCCCTTGGTTAAAGTCTTCTAGTTTAGGGTTCTTTGTTTGTTTCACCTGTTACTGTTTATCAAATACATTCGAAGATCCTCCCTCACAACTGTCTTACAAGAGGCGGATGACCTGACGATGGACATGCAATTAGTGGGCAGGGAGAAACCTAATTTATAATTAAGATATTGTATTAACCTCACAGATTAACCTCTCTTCTGATCTCCTCACGCTGAACAACGCAGGTTGATGAGTTGAGATTCTTAATAACACACATTCCACTTTGAAACGATCTCTAGTGATCGTTAGTGTAATGGCACAGCAGGCTGTTCTCTTTGCCTGTTTGAAAAGGGCCTCGGCATGAGGATAAAATGTCATCTCAGAAATTAAATGCAAACAAATTTGTATTTAATTCAAACAACAAAAAAAGACTGCATCATGGATGTTATATGGACAGTAATGCTCAGAAAACAAGGGATGGAAAAATTGGCCTTGAGAGAAGCAAAATTGGCATGCCTCATGCAGGGAAGAAGTCTGTAAATTATGAACGATCAAATTTGAATCATTGTACACTAAAAGACCAACGATGTTAACTGTATGGAGACTGTGTCTGTGAAGTACCCCTTTTATACGCACTTTTGTTTAAAGTACATTAATTCCTTCTGATGGTTTGTATTTCTGTTATGTAAAGGGGGACCATGAAAAAAGTAGACGGCTATTGAAAAGACTGATTCATTGGTTAGGGAGCTATCCAGTGACATGTACTTGGCGAGTAGGAATGACTGGAATGGCTAACCTGTTAAGAGTGAACATTGTTCGCATACAACCACACTGTCCCTTCTAATTCTTTGATAGCACTGGTTTATAGAGCAGTACCAGCATTTTCATAAGCCCAGTGGTTGTGCTTGTTCTTTAGGTAGGTAGGTAAGTTGTATTCTATAAATATTGCAGTGCCAATGTAAGGTGACTAGTTTTGATGTCTATACCAAAATAGCAGGAGGGCAAGATGGATGACCTGTAGGGTCATATTTCAAGCTATGGAACCAAGTCAGATAATATTTGAGACATCATTTATTAGCAGTCAATATGAAATGTATATCGAACTGTAATCTTACAATGGTTAGGGAGTTGAGATCATTACATTTGTATGATTTTTACTTTGGGCTTTGATTTCCAATATTGTAATGGATATTCAAGTGAACTGGGAACTACTGTACTAAATAGTTGGTACACAGTTGGTACAGCTCAAGTAGTCGCATAGATAGTTAGGCTCATTCTTCATGCATTCTTCTGTGATTTTTGTGACATTTAAATAATCATGCTTTATTATGTCCTTGGTGGGAAATACCTAGGAAAACTGTTGGGTATTTTTTATTGTAGATGAGCTGGAGAAATTCATAGATTGGAGTAACTGCACAACCTGTGACTAAGAAAGGGCTTTAACTATGCACTTTTCCTTACAAACCAACAAATAAAATGAAGATAATCTTGCTTTGTCATGTCTTTGTGTATTTTTAAAAAACCATACCTTAAGAGCATAGGTATGCATCTTACTTATCCATGTTTTGTGGCTTGACAAAAATACAGCTTTATCAATTACAGCAATTATATTCAATAACATGTTATTGCATGTAATTGGTCTCATCTTTACTGGTCATGTGGTCACCGATTAAGGTTAATTCATTAAGATCTACTAAAAATGTACATAAGACTCATAATGGTCTGCAACGGTGTTTAGACAGTGTAAGTAAGTCAATATTTATATACAATAGCACTTTTTAAAACACAGTTACAAAGTGCTTCACACACATTCAAATCACAATTACAAAGAGCATCACACATACATGAACATATAAATTAATTTAAAAAAAGGTAAAAGTAAATGACAATATAAAATATAAATGAATAAGTAAATAAGGTCAAAATAATATATTACAACATAAAACGCAGCACAAATGAGAGACACGCCAAACTAAAACAAGCCAAGAGATAAGACAGGAATGGAGATCTATAGAAAGGCTTGCCTCTAAAAGATTTAGAGGTTTAACCCGTGCTTTTATTTTGAAGCATGACGTCAGCAAATCAGATCTCGTCAGCGACGTAAAATAAAAGCCCCCCTGCTGCCGAGGCGCCGGTCAGTCAGTCCTCGGCTCCGGTAGCGCTCGTCTTTAGGCTAGGTACACAACAGCTAACGGTACAGAATAACTTTGAAGAGAATCGTTCGTGTAAAAGCGTTGTAGGACCACATCTAATTGAACGCGTGTGTGTTCTAGCGGCGTGTTTTAGTGTGTTTAACTCGGAAGGAGACTCAGACTACGCCTTCTTCAAGTTGACTCGACTTGTTCAGAGGTAACTTTAATTTTTTTCCTGATAGGTTTTTTTTTCCAGCTGCCGGAGTAGCGGATCACACATTGGATCGTGGGGGTCAGTTTTGTGTGTGTCTATCTAATCTAATGACTTAAATACAAAGGGATGAATGCGATTTAACCATTAAACCCTAGATGTTTGATAGTCTGTGGGTGAATAGAGGCTCTGTGTTTCTGCTCTACGTGGCTTCACTCTGTCCCCCAAATCAAAGAGCCTTTCATTCACTCTGCTGCTCTCGTCCTCCTCCAGGTGTGTCTCACTGAATATGGATGTGATCACCTCCACAATTCAATTCATCCTTGAATTCATCACGCCAATACTTAGTTTTTAAGTTGTAGATTTTCTATTTTTTGTACTTCTCACTTCATGTGATTTTTTAAATAGGGTTTTCCCAGAGTAGCACATTATAATGTCTTTTGGTTTCTTTGGTTGGTTGTTGTGTTTTTTAACCAAAGAATACACTTTGGTATACTGTATTCCCAGTATAAATACTTTGTAACAGTTATTCTGTAGGCTGTATAACACAGAATGAAACATTTGGCTCGTATGTCTCATTGGATGTCCCTCTCCCTCTTCCTCTTTCCAGATGTTCCAGATAAAGAAGGTCTGTTGCATCGGGGCCGGCTATGTGGGGGGCCCGACGTGCACTGTGATCGCACAGATGTGTCCAGAGATCACCGTGACTGTCGTGGATATCAACGAGTCCCGAATCAACGCTTGGAACTCGGATACTCTGCCTATATATGAGGTGTGACGCTGACGATGTGTTACGGGGACACGCGTGGCTTGTGCTGGTGTCCTTAATGAGCACTTATGATGTAGTCTAGTCGCCAACGTGTACTACAATCTTGTTTTGTTTTGTGTTTTACTTTCCTCTGAATCCCTATTTCTCAGTTTACACAGGCCGCTAAAGGACCGACTGTAGTTTAGAAGGGTAGAGTGAAAGGAAATGAAATGTAGATGGGCAAAACCATACCCGGAAGATTAGTGTATTTCTGAGTCACTGTTGTATGTAAAACACTGAATCACTGACCGCTCAATGGGTTCCAGATGTTTCAATTTCCCCACAAGTTGTTGCGTCATTGAGGCTTTGGCGATGGTTGCGATCAAAGAGGAAGCCATGAATGACTAGTGTTTTTGTAACGCGACTGGGATACACATCTTAAGGCCGTATGTTTGTCCTCGGTGTTGCTCAACAACACACCCTTGTCTTTTTGTCTCCTTCTCCTATTAACGCCAACCAACACCCCGCCCTTCTCTCTCCATTCTCTCCCATTTCATTTTCCCCATTTCTCTAGCCGGGTCTCAAGGAGGTGGTTGAATCATGCAGAGGACGGAATCTGTTCTTTTCCACGGACATTGACACTGCTATCAAGGATGCTGACCTCGTCTTTATTTCTGTGAGTCTCCATGACGACCCACAGAATGTGTCCACACACACACACACACACACACACACACACACACACACCTACTAGCATACACATACACACCTTCCTTGGTTGTCATGAGTCAGATCTAAATCTGTTTATTGATGGGCCGGGGGGCTGACCCTAAGGGTGGCTCCATGCTGTATCCGTCTCCATTGTTGACACTGTGTCTCTTGCACAAGTACGTTGCTATGCACATAGCCCACGGTAAAGCGTGACACCGACGTCAAACGGCCTCAATTCAAGGACCCTGAGGCGACGGCGGTTACCGGTTCTTCTGCTTCGCAGGTGAACACGCCCACAAAGACCTACGGCATGGGCAAGGGCCGCGCCGCCGACCTCAAGTACATCGAGGCGTGCGCCCGGCGCATCGTGGAGATGTCCGACGGCTACAAGATCGTCACGGAGAAGAGCACCGTCCCCGTGCGGGCTGCGGAGAGCATCCGCCGGATCTTTGACGCCAACACCAAACCCAGCCTCAACCTACAGGTGGGTGTGTCTTTGTCCTTAAATGGACTGCGTTGTTGTTGTGATTATTCCGTGTGGCAGTTGCTCCTGCCACACGCCACCTAGCTTTTTCTGGGCTCCACCAACTCACAAGACGGGTGGATTGTTGAAAACCGGTTTATTGGAGAGTTGGCACAATGTTAAAGGCAGACATGTCAGCAACATGTCCGTGCTCCTCTTGAGTGTGTGGTTGATAGCTGGTTTAACCTGTGGACCATGACTCAATGCACCACAGGTGTGCAGCCTCACCCAGCCCCAGAGTCTAATCAGTCTGACTCGGTCAGGTGGTCCCAGGTGAGGCTGCTTAAACCAGCCACCAACCACACACACTCTCCACATTCAGGTTTTGACCCGACTCTCTATCGCCACGTGTCCAGGTGCTGTCCAACCCGGAGTTCCTGGCCGAGGGGACGGCGGTGCGGGACCTGAAGGAGCCGGACCGCGTTCTGATCGGTGGAGACGAGACGGCGGAGGGTCAGAGGGCCATCAGAGCGCTGTGCGCCGTCTACGAGCGCTGGGTCCCCAAGGAGCGCATCATCACCACTAACACCTGGTCCTCGGAGCTCTCTAAACTGGTCTGTATCCGAGGGAACGTTCCGCGCTGCGTTCGGTAAACCGAGCCGTTTGTTTGGTGTTCACTTTTAAAAAACGATTGCGTTTCCGGACACAGGCCGCCAACGCGTTCCTGGCTCAGCGAATCAGCAGCATCAACAGCATCAGCGCTCTGTGTGAGGCCACCGGGGCCGACGTGGAGGAGGTGGCTAAAGCTATCGGCATGGACCAAAGAATAGGCAGCAAGTTCCTCAAGGCCAGTGTTGGTGAGTTGCCCATTGGTTGAAGTCACTTGAGTGACAGCTTTAGGATAACTGTGCTTTTGACTTTTGATGAAACCAACTTGTTAATCGTCAGATCAAACCTGGAGTCATTACGATGTCCCAACGTATACTCATCTGAATTATCTCCCTTTTTAAGACTGTAGATGTGATGAAAGGTTATATAAATTAGGGATGCACGATATATATCGGGTCCGATAAATTTGTATTATTCCGATAATTAAAATAGAGGCGATAATTGGAAGCCAATATTGCTTTCATTGGCTTAACCATAGGGCTTAACCAGCGTTATTAGTGATGTCAGTTGGTTGGTCACAAAATACAGGTCATTAACTTATCGGTTATTGGCCATGAGGAGCAGGTAGTTATTGGTTATCGTAGCAGTTTAAAAAAAAAATCATTATCTTGCTATTTACTTTTATCTTAAAAGTAATATTACAAAGAACTAACACATCGGCCGTTCCCTCCCCTCTGGACAGGATTCGGAGGAAGTTGTTTTCAGAAGGATGTGTTGAATCTGGTTTATCTGTGCGAGGCGCTCAACCTCCCTGAAGTGGCCTCTTACTGGCAGCAGGTAGGTACTACACACACAGCGTTAGTGCTCAATTTTCACCCACTTCACATAGGACTCTTTTCTGGGTCTATTTTCTTTGTGCTTTTTTTGAATCTCTGTATTTGACTCGTGTATCTCAGGTGATCGATATGAACGAGTACCAGAGAAGGCGTTTCGCGTGCAGGATCATAGACTGTCTCTTCAACACGGTCACCGGCAAAAAGATCGCTCTGCTCGGCTTCTCCTTCAAGAAAGACACGGGGGACACCAGGTGTGTTTCCCTCACACGCCCTTCTCACACGCCGGCTCAACGTCGGCCCCTTCGTCGACACCTCGAAACTCTTTTGTCTTTTACTTTGAAAGTACGCCCGACGTGCTCTTTAACGGCACTTATGTAAAATGTGACTAAACATCAGTATCATCAGTCGGTTAATCATACAACTCACAGCCCACGTCTCTGGTAACCATTTACCTAGGTAGCGCTGTGCTCTTTGAACTTTATTCTCAGAGCCTGGAAGGTACAAAGCATCACTGGATAACATACTGTTGTATCTTGAATCTAAAGTCTGATTTGTGAGACTGTGACTTACGAGACACGTTGTCTGTGTCGACCACAGGGAGTCTTCCAGCATCTACATCTCTAAGTATCTGATGGACGAGGGGGCCAAGCTGCACATCTATGACCCCAAGGTCCTCAAGGAACAGATCATCCACGACCTCTCTCAGCCCAACATCTCAGAGGACAACCCACACAGAGGTGCGTGTGTGTGTGTGCTTGCTTGTCTGTCGCCTATGTCATTGTAAAAACAAAACTAGTCCTGGTCGTTACGGAAGGGTGACGGCGCTGAGATAAGGGAGGTGGAGCACTTATATAAAGTGTGTGTTTGTCTCACTCAGTGTCCGAGCTGGTCACTGTGACTAAAGACCCGTATGAAGCCTGCCAGAGTGCCCACGCGCTGGTCATCTGCACCGAGTGGGACATGTTTAAGGTAAGAAGCACACACGCGTTTACACTCCTGTTGGTTAGTGTGCGTCAGCATGAACATGAAGACGCCATTATTATCTCAATAGGAGCTGGACTATGAGAAGATCTACAAGCAGATGCTGAAGCCAGCCTTTATATTCGACGGCCGCAGAGTGTTGGACCACCTCCACGGGCACCTTCAGAACATTGGCTTCCAGGTGAGAGGATCACACACACACGCACACTTAATTAGTGATCACTGTTGGGAATACCTTTTTAAACAAAGGTTTGCTGAGGGATTTTAAGGTCAAACGGATGGTAACTTTGGGGGGTTTTTTTGCTCCACAGATCGAGACCATCGGTAAAAAGGTGACGTCACTGCGGATCCCCTACACCCCTGCAGCGGTGGCCGCCCGCAACACCACCACCACAGAACCCCCGCCCAAGAAATCCAAAGTCTGAAACTTTCTCAGAGCGCCGCATCCAACACACACACACACACACACACATTCCGTTCCCACACGTTCTACAGCTGGTTTGAATAATTTCATTTACGATTATAACCCATTTCTTGTTGGTACTCGCCAATAACCACAACTGTGTGATTAAGCGGTTATTTGGCTAAGAGGTGAAAGGTCAAAATGTGAATTAGTCGACTGAATGTTTCTGGATGGTTGAGGTAGAAGTCTGTACGTCCAGGATTAAACGTATAAGCCAGTATCCGCCGTGGGACAAAGTAGTACATTTCACCGACTAATTCGGAAACAAACTATATTTTTATGTATTTACTATGTAATGTTGAAACAGCATTTTTTTATACATCTTAAATATTTTTATAAATCATCTGCCGTACGTTGGTTTGACTTTCTGAATGTGAACCTGGATTGTTTTTTAGCCAAATGGGCCAATTCAATAAACTGTGTCCTGTACTTCTGGTCTTTATTGTGCATACATGCAACAACTACTAAAACACCAACACATTTAACTTCTTTAATTGCACAATAAGTTATTATACAAGGTTCAGTCAGTAGCACTAACTTTTGTGAGTGAATACATAGTTTATAAATCATACGAAAGTAATTTAGTCCCTAGGACTTTGAATTTGTATAAATCCTTCTGATAAACATCAGTGGTTCTCTCTCCCCGGGGGCTCGGTGACACCCTGATGAGGTCCAGAGAATTATCTAGACGGGAGGATCCTGAGGCAAAACGAAAGCAGACGTCAC
>OMKN01015740.1:15215-27281 GCA_900302345.1 Melanonus zugmayeri
TGAGGAGCTGGGGGGGGGGGGGGGGGGGGGTTGGCGAGATTGCAGCTCCCACTGTCCTCTCTGCAGGATGCTACGGTCGTATTAGCATAGTCGAGCTTTGATCTTCTGTCCCTTTACTGTTAACCTCTGACCTGTGTCTCGTTTATAGGGCACACGGCCTCAATTAGACACCGGCAAGATTTATCAGTTTATTCCATCTCGCCCTCTAATTATAATGTTGGGAGGCCCCCAGTGACTTAAAAAATGTTTTACTGCACTGCCCTCTTTTTTTTTACATTGTAAAAAGCTGATTATCGCAGAGGAGGGAAGTGATAGGAAGGAGCAGAGGTCAAAGGGCAGCATCCCCAAGCCTCTTGTGTTTAGTTATTACTCGGCTACAGTGCGGCCCTCTGCTCTTCTCTTCTCCAGCAGATTCTTCAGGAAAAACTCTCCTACGAAGGGGAGGGATGAAGCGGTTACGAATGGTCTGGTCCAAACCACAACAATGCTATACACTGGGCTGTACATGAGCTGTGCAGCTTTATGTTGATTAAGTGTGTGTGTGTGTGTGTCTCACCTGCTTTGTAAGAGGATCGAACCAAGGGGCCGCTGGCTGTGTACACAAAGCCCATGTCCTTCCCGACCTTCTCCCAATGGGAGAAACTCTCCGGTGTCACGTACTCTTCCACCTAGACGGACAGCGCGCGCACTTTTTGCAGCCAAAACAGCCAAATCTCTGCTGTGTGTGTGTGTGTGTGTGTGTGTCTCCTTACCTTGAGGTGGCGCTTGGTGGGCTGCATGTACTGCCCCATCGTCAGACAGTCTACCCCGGCCTCCCGCAGCTCTGGGTCAGAAGAACCATTACGCGTGTTTAACATAACCATTATAACCCATACATGTACATAAATGTCTGTACGAATGTGTGTGTGTGTGTCAACATACCCGCCATAGTGTTTGATATCTGCTGGTCCGTCTCCCCTAGACCCAGCATGATGGAGGTCTTGGTGAGGACGGTGGGTTTGACCTTCTTCGCGTGCCTCAGAACGCTCAGGGACTGGTCGATATTGGCCCTGGGGTCGCGGACGTGCCTGGGGACAGAGGTCAATCGATGAGCCTCATGGATCTATTGTGCACGACTTTTCAACACCCATACATAATACAGTACACGCCGCTTGGTACAATTCTCCAAACGTATGCACAATGCTGTGAGTGCATACATATTCTTAGCATGGATGGGCCCCGGGGGAATCGAACCCCTAACACTGGCGGCGATAACGCCATGCATTGACAATTGAGCGACCCGTAGGCATTACTGTAGAGATGCGTGGCTTGAGTAATTGGCCTGCGTGACCAGACTATAACCGCGGGTGTAGGCGGTTGTGGATCAGCCTTTTTTTGGTATTTATAATATGCAGGTCGTTTGCGGGCGGGTTAGTTAAAATAAAGTTAAAGTTCAGCTAAAGTTTTCTGTTCAATAATGTTTTGCCCAAATAAAGAAATCCTATAATCCTAATGCTATAAAGTCAAACATTGACTATGCATTTTGTGGTTTGGTTCATTAATCCAGAAGCATTAGTCTATCGATAATAGGCTGCACTCGCATGCATGCTGAAAAGGTTGGCAACAAGTTAGGCAAATTCTCCGATCAAATTATGGTCGGCCGCAGCTACTTTCTCTGCCATCTCAACTAATAACATAGTAGCCTAATAGGCCTATTAGCGAAATAGGCCTACATTTCACTCATTTCATGCAATTTTATAATAGCGGGTTTGGAAGTGGACACGGTGTAATTTTCTTCCGTTTACAAACGGTGGTTTGAAAAGTGGTCGGGAGCAGTTACAGCAATATGTGGATTTGGGTGAGAAAATACCTGAACCGCGCATCACTAGTGTGCATGCATGCACAGACGCTCATAGATGCTCTGTAGAATGTAAACTGGTCTAAAAGTGTAGGTAAAAGTAAAAGAATGATATAATAATCACTCCTATGCCTATCCTAATCCGTCAAGTATGTACAAGTGATGTGATGTTAGCCGACATGATGTTCTGTTTGGACACCAGGCTTATCTTACATGGGCCATAGGGTCCATACAGATATACAATTTGACAAATGTCCCAGAATTACACTAGAAAACCGGATGCCTTAAACACACATTGTCACCCATTGTATTTTATTCTGTTTATGTCTGTGCCATATGTGCAGAGAAAAGGCCTCTTGGTCTTCACTGCACGTCAGAGCTTCAACGTCTCCCTCTGGTGGTGAAGGTGTTAATGACGTTGTTCAACTCAAAATGTTTAGTCACCAATTGAAGCTACATTTGTATAGAATAGGTGAGGCTCAAAGGGGTCGGTCAATAACCTAGTATTCATCATGGGATGAAAGCGTACTGTGTGTACTGTGTGTACCGTGTGTACATACGGTATGGCCTGTATGGGACTATCTTAGAATGAATCACACACATACCTCTGCAGCTCACGAACAGTTTCCACGTTATGGGCGTACACGTCGAGCCCCGAGAGGGCGATTTTCTCGACGGCCGCGAGGTCACCGCGGAAATCAGGGGTGAGACATTCCACCATGATCAGAGGGTTCCTAGAAAAGGGGAACGCACTACATTACCACAACAGGACTTAATAGGAATTGTTACACTTCAGTGTGAGGGGAGGTCGTGGGATGACAAACGAGATGAGTGTTTTGCTTTACCTTTGCTTCAAGTTAGCCACCGTCTGAGCAAAGTGCTCCGCCCCTCCATCTGCGATATCTGCCAAACGAAGAACATATGAGCTGTATTGGGACGACCCGTCTGTCACTATTGAGAACAGCTCTACTCAGCTGTCAATCAAGCACGTCGGTCCACATTGGGAGCTCAACAATGCATTACTTGATCATGTTTTCAATGGATGTTCTGTGTTCAAAATAATGTCATCCTTTCAGTCTGCTTCCTCTTCTTGTAATAATTCTGGTGGATTTAAAAGTAAATGTAAAACTAAAATGAATGTGAAACGTAATATTCTTTAAAATAATGTTCTTCCATGAATAATGAATGAGTGATTACCGTCTCTGTCCACGGAGGTGAGGACCACGTAGTCCAGCCCCCAGGCAGCGATGGCCTTGGCTGTGTTGTGGGGCTCCTCCGGGTCCAGAGGAGGAGGAGCCCGGGCTGTCTTCACAGAACAAAACCTGCACCCACGGGTGCACGTGTCACCCATCAGCTGCAGACAAGGAGACGACAACAATTAACATTTATTATACCATGGTCTGAATGCTCGATTGTGATTGGTTGCAGGATGTCCATTAACTCCTGATAATGGACAACGTTCTATCTCCCGTTGCCAAGTCTGTTGCCAAGGCTGGAGTCGTAAACTACTGTTTGCATTGCATAAGAGTCTATAGGTGAGACTAATTGTGTTCCAGGAGTTGGTCAGATCCACGTTTCCAGGGAACCAGATTAAGCGCTGCCTGAAAGTTCTTATTTTTCGAGCGAATTATCCCAAAATATAAAGCAACAATTTGGTAAGTGACCATGGTATAAGCTTCGAGGTGTCCATTATCAGGAATTAATGGACTTTGTGGAGGACGGTTAATTCCTGATAATGAACACCTTGTCCCTTACATGTAGTATAAGCAATAATGTCAAACTATGGCTGTCAAACTAATCAATAGAAAACATTTGCACAGGACGTGGTGGTTAAAGTCTTACCATAATGGTAGCTGTGGCTGTGGCGTACTCCCCTCCACCCCAGCACTCCCCTATGTTGGGACACCTGGCCTCCTCACACACCTGAGGAAGAGATGTCACATCCATACAGTCAGAATACAGATATCACATTCATATAGTCATCTTAAGTAACATGTAGGCCCATAGGCCCATGTGTCCTTTCTCCCCTTTGAGGATCCCCAAGCACCTAGATACGTTGAAAGTAGATAGCGTGCAACAATGGGTAGGATCATGTATGTGCAGCTACACCACCACACCCTCACATTTGTTTTGATGTCGTCTTTGTTTCGGCATACATGTACATATTAATGCACGGTGTCACACACACACACACACACACACACACACACATAAATGACTTACTGTGTGCAGGTTGAGATCCCTCAATGTATTCTTCAGCTTATTATAGTTCTTCCCGATGGGGATCTCCGTCTTGAGCCACGGAGGAAGCCTCAGCCTGTCGTGAGGTAACAACGGTTTCACTTGCAAACATACGCCTTCTTCCAGTAGCTTGTCAATATCCATTTTATAATGATTTTAAACTAATACATGGCCAAGCTATACGTTTGTAGTCTGGCTAATATATGTGGCTTTAGTGTTTTACTCATACCAATGATACTATACACAAATAATGTGATTATCCATTCCTAACTATACTGGTGTAGTATATTGTAGTATACTGTATATATATATCCATACAAAATATCCTAATAGAGGAGGAATCCAGGTGTCACCTCTCTCCCTTCTGTCTCTTCAGGTTCCCCCTGTACTCCTCCCAGTTGCTCTTCTCTGACAGCTCCCCGGAGAGGAAGTCTTGTAGATCGGGGCCATCGTCGTTCAGCAACTCAGTTTTTCTTTCATTCTTTGTCGACGAGGGTTTGACCACAGTTTTTAATCCACTGGCAAACACCTGGAAAACAACCGGTGGCACTTAATACACTTAAATACACTTAAACACATACATACACTCGTAATACCACCTCGCACACACCCAAAGTACAAGTACACATTAGCCACGTTTTTAACATCCCTCTTCAGACTTAAGTATTTATGAACTAGCGTCTTTATTTGCACATACCGTTTGGGGAAATAAATACATACCGTTACTTCTAACCGGGGGAACATTATAGGTTTAGCGTTCATAAGCAAACATAACAGACTTTATGTAACGACCACGTCGCTGTTCGGATCGGCCTTATAGGCTCATCTTGTCTTCTTACAAGAGATCAGAGCTGTTGTACGTGTTGCAGAATAATCTGGAAATACTTACATATGGGTTGCATCTGGGTGTCAACCAAAGGTGGCTGTTACAGAGCCGACCGGCTCTAAAACAACCTTGTGTTACCAGCGCCATGGCTTCACCTGGCTTAACCAGCAGACGACTTTGACAACATGATCTCGATGAGCGGCTAGTTTGGTCTGAAAGCAAAAACACAGCATGTAAACGTTTAAAGAAAAAAAGTTTACACACACACACACACACACACACACACACACATACATATACATATATATATATACAGTATGTACACTAACCCTAGCCTTGTAAAATTGTATCATGTGATATAATCGTATATGCCATAACACTCTCTCTCGTGAATCGGAAGTTGTCTTGTAATGTCTGGCGACGCTACGTAAAGCGTGATGACGTCCCTTTTTCCTTCTTTCCTCCACTACCGGCGAGGTGAGATTCCCCGAGAAATTAGTGCGCACATTAAATCTACTGTCATCTAAGTCAAAGAAAATACAATATCACCGTATTTTTCAATACTTATAATTGGGAGTTGTTAAGCTACACGAACGATGTTTTAGTTTGGACTTCCGTCGTGTATATTGTAGTAAAAAATGATGTTGATTATGGCATTTTTGTACCCGTCCCCTCTACTATCCCAGGCCTAGCATAGCACTCCGTTTAACGGTGTAACTGAAGCACACTGCCGTGCTTAATGTTAATGTTCTGAACGCTAAGGCACGTTCACCGTGTCTTTCATGTTAATGTTGACAATAATGTGCAACAAGGTGCTTGTGTAACTACAACACAACGATCGGACACACCGGACGAGCTAGCTTTGCGTTAGCTTCAATGATAACACGCAGCGATTCATGCTTTGCTGCAAATGGCAACTAAATGACAGTTCTGGTTATATTACGAGCTTTTCAGTTTCCCAATATCCGAAGTCCACAAAGTTAACGCGTTGTTTATTCTTGTCCCTGATGCAGAATGAAGACCATTCTCAGTAACCAGACTGTCGACATCCCCGACAATGGTAAGTCCGCCTGTGTGTGATGTACTTTCTGTCAGATGTGAAGATGTGTTCTCTCTCCGATGTCAGAGTCCAGTTTTTAAATTGGTTTTCTCTCTTGCTGTGTTTTAGTCGAGGTGACGCTGAAGGGCAGGACGGTCATCGTCAAGGGACCCCGTGGCATCCTCCGCAGGGAGTTCAACCACATCAACCTGGAGCTCAGCCTGTTGGGCAAGAAGAACAAGAAGGTGAGAGGAGGCCGCTGGAGCTACTTTGTACCTTTTTAAAGGAGCATGTGTAAAAGACTTGGTCCCAAGGAGATCAAGTACTTTGGTCACATGTTGTTCTCTGGGCTGTTGCGTTGGTCAGCCTGGTTTGGTGTCTGCTGATGTGATTGAACATTGTGTAGTTTGCGTAATGTTATAGGTGTCCTAAGTGTGATGTCCCGTTCTCCACAGCTCCGTGTGGATAAATGGTGGGGCAACAGGAAGGAGTTGGCCACAGTCCGCACCATCTGCAGCCATGTCCAGAACATGATCAAGGGTGTAACCATGGTAACTACACATGGTTGGTTAATATATTTGGAAAGGAATTGTTTTATGTCTTCCCTGTTCTCACTGGCTGATTTGATTTTTCTCGCCCCAGGGTTTCCGGTACAAGATGCGCTCTGTGTATGCCCATTTCCCCATCAACGTTGTCATTCAGGAGAGCGGAGCGCTGGTCGAGATTAGGAACTTCCTGGGAGAGAAGTACATCCGCCGTGTTCGCATGAGGCCTGGTAAGAAATACCGATGGTCTCCTCTGTCCTCAATTTGGTGCCCTAGATGTGTTTAAGCCTTTTTTTAAGATGAGACATTTTTGACATCTTGATGATATACAATCGTCCTCTTGAATGAAGGTAATGCATTCAAAATAGTTGGTTCTTTATCCATTTTCCAACCCCCTGCTCTTCTCTCCCAGGCGTGGGATGTGCTCTGTCGACAGCCCAGAAGGACGAGTTGGTGTTGGAGGGCAATGACATTGAGCTGGTGTCTAACTCAGGTGAGACATCTCCTCAGCCCTCGTGTAAATGTTTTGTGACTTGATGCAATGAATGCTGCTTCATTAGCATCAGTCACATTTTTAGGGAGTGCCAAAGTATTTGGGTGAATCTATTCTAGTCTAATGTATTCCTTGAATCCATCTGGACTTGGTTAAATGCATTTAGTTAAATAACATCATCTATGTGACCTATGCTTGGTCAAAATGGTTCGTAAGAATTTCCATTGTGTCAATATTGGTATTGCTCCGGGTAGAGTGCTGTATGAATTCACATGTGCATTAACAGGATCTACCCCTGATTTGTGAAAAATATATTACAAATATTGTATATATAATATAGTATGTGGTAGTTGTTTTGGTAAAGGATGCATAACTTGTTCCCGCAAGTCTTAATTGTAAACCCTCAATGTATGATTCTTGCATGAAATGTGTTCATCTGTTATCCAAATCCTGTAAACTAAGTTCATTTCCATCCACTCATGTAGTTAACCATTTAAGATTTACTTTTGTCAACGTACTTTAAATGTAATTCTTAATCGCAAACCATTATCTTGTAAGCAAAACATTTATTTATTTTATTTCAGTCTTAACCCATGTATTTTCCCGTAGTTCTTTTTTTTCTTCTTTAGGCTTGCACTCATTTTCTTTTAATATACTATCTGCCAAAGCAAAAGTCGGAAAAACTGGATCTGGCTTACTGTTGTGAAAGAACAGCCACTTGGCCATTCTGTCTTCTGCATAAGCAACGTGTAAATAACTATATACATATTTCTGTACATATTTGCCTCCTTCTGCGCCTTAGAATACAAACAATGAATTAAAATAGCATTGTTTTGTATTGCAGTATGGGGTGGAACTTTTACCATGTCATTCACTCATTAATTCATTAATATTCATTATACCTGAACTTCCTGTGATTGTTACCCGTCACCATTTTGTTATGTAATACTCTGCGACCTGATTACCTTTGCCCTTCTTGGGCCATTGTCCCGTCTTTCTGCATGGAGATCTACAAAATCCGTCTGTACCTACTGACACCCAAACCCAAGAAAATGTCCCCGTTGAGCCATGACTGGCTTGTGTGCCCTGTACTTCTGCTTATACCCCAAGCCTTTCTCTATTCCAGCGGCTCTGATCCAACAGGCCACCACAGTCAAAAATAAGGATATCAGGAAGTTCTTGGATGGTATTTATGTGTCTGAGAAGGGAACGGTAGTGGAACTTGATGATTGAACGCAGACACTACATTCGTAGAGGTTAGAGAATGCAGCGAAAGCCTCCCCGTGATTGTCAAGGCTTGCGCTCTTTGTCATGCGCTGCTTTCTTACGGCATCGCTGTCATGCTGTGTTTTGTCCTAACGGTAGTATCATATGAATGTCATCTCATCATTCTAGTTAATTTTTCAATGGTCAACTATGCACGTTGCGATGATTTTTATGACTTTAGTCAGCGAAATTGGCACACGCTGGATGTATTTTTTATTTTTTGCATGTCTACATTTGTATTTGCATGTCTAAATGTGATGCCAATATGTCAGTTTATTGTGTTTTTGTTCAAAATCAGACCAAAGCATTGTTTGTCATACTTGGACCAGAAGCATGAAGTGAACTGAAGCCTAAACGTATATTATACCATGGTCTGGGTGAATACTCTATTCTGATTGGCTGCAGGGTGTCCATCAATGGACACCGTTCTATCTCCGGTTGACAAGCCGTATCTAAGGTTCATCCTATTGGCTGGAGTCGAGACTGCTTGCATTGCGTACGAGTCTAGGGGTGTGACTAATTGTGTGTTTCCAGGGAAACGGATAAAGCGCTGTCTGAAAGTTTTACATTTTTTCAAAATATAAAACGACAAACATTGTTTTTAATCTTTGCTAAGTGACCATGGTATAAGCGGGATAATGCCCTTCGGGGAGGTTCTGGCCTCCCCATCGTCCATTCATCCCTGATAATGGACACCTCGTCGGGCATTATCCCTTACATAAACCCCCCACGTGCTGCGGCATGTGACCCACTACCATCTTCTCATACTGTTCTCTGCCCCCCCAGCTGCCTTGATCCAGCAGGCGACCACCGTCAAGAAGAAGGACATCAGGAAATTTCTGGATGGAATCTACGTCAGCGAGAAGACGACAGTGGTCGAACAAGAGGATTCCTAAATCTGTTCCTTTTTGACCAATAAAACTCACTTTTCCAAACAAACTGGCTTACATTTTGGTTTGTTTCTGTAAGTTATGGTGTTTCAGTCGCTATTAGTGCTGTTTCATTTTTGAACAATTTATGAAACGTGTAGAAGGAATAGAAGTCGTATCCAGGCCACAATTTTGAAAGCACACTTGCCAGCAAGCTGGTTTGAGTTTCTCAGCTACACAAATGTAACTTTTTTTAAATATTGTGAATGGTTGTGTTGCATGATTTTTCAGGATAATTTCAAATGTCGCTTTAACTATTGGACAGTTGTCTGTCATTCAAATTAAACCAAGAAAGTATTGGGGCCCACATAAGGCATTGGATAAGCCAGAAGCCCAGCAGGTTGTCATCTTTGGGACTAGATTTAGTCACTAAGGGGTTATGCCTAGTGACATCCCATACATTCCTTAGAAATGATACAGAAGTGTTGCATATAGGATAGGAAATAATGTATTCACAAGTATAAGACCATAAGTGAATCTAAATACCAAAGACTCCAGTTAAATGGACTAAAGCACTTTAGCATTTAGTGCCTCACGTTCACCCATTGGGAGCAGTCAGGGTTGGGTGTCTTGCTCAAGGACACATCAACCCTTCACACTGATCTTGAGATACTATTACTGTTCTACTTTTAACATTTTAAGGTAACGCTTGGTATAGGAAAAGATTTCCACAAAATAACTTAAATCATAACAAGGTCCATGCGCAAGACGTCAGCCGCCGGCATGGCGTCATCACAGGGCGACTCCCAGCGTCACAACGCATACTTGGCGCCAAGGATCGCACTGGGCTTGCTGTGGGACTGACAGTCTGCAGGGAAACTTTTGAGCGTTCAGTATGGTATGTCGTATACTAACTAAATAACTAGTAGTTTAACATATGGACCCATTAGGGCGATCGCTCATTCAATCAGCATGAGCGATATTGTTGATCGCGCCCATGGTGTCTTTAGCGTGGAGGCGCGCAGCTAAGCTTAGCTTGTGCTACATGTTGTTTAAATGACAGTTTTGTTGTGTTTTGAAATGTCTCGCAACATATCGGTGTTATCTCGGAGTACAACCGTTCAACTATGATCGAAATGGCAGAAGTTGAAGCGGTTGTAGCCCTATAATGAGCATGTGTTGTGTCCCTCTGCAGGACATCAGGCGGTTCTTTGCGCCAACTTCTGCTAAACCTGCAGCCAAACCTGCAGCCCAGCATGGAGACCTCAGCACAGAAGACAAGAAGAAGAAGAAGAAGAAGCCCAAGTCCTTTTCCTCAGACGAGGACATGAAGAATACAAATAAAAAGGCTTCCAACAAGGTAAGATTTCCAATTTCCATCTTGATGCTATGTAAATGCATCTGCCCCAAAGCATGTTGATGTGTTGATGGGTCATGATTCTGCTGCATGTTCCTCAGATCACAAGCCCCAAACCATCAAAAGACAAAGCGAGAGACAACAGTGGGAAGAAACGAAAGAAACGTGCTGTGATCGAATCTGGTATGGACCTCTCTTATGTACCTGTCACCTGATGCTGGGACCCTTCACTCTGTTTTTAGTTGTAATCCATGTCCTGTTGTGTTGTGTTGTTTGTCTCGTTGTCCTCTGTTGTGATCCGTCGTCTTCCGCCGCCTGAACACAGACTCAGAGGAGGAGGAAGAAAGAAAAGAAAAGAAGACATCTAAGGAGACGCTGAAATCCAGCAAGATAGAGCGCTCTCCTAAGAAGGATCCTGTACAGTACGTCTCTGAAACAGGCAAGTTTGAAGGAACCTTGTCATCCGTGTCTTCATCATCCTGCAGTCGTGTCATGTTACCATAACTACTGCTGGAATAACCATTTGTGACATAGCATGTCCTAATATACTACATTCAATTCTATCTTTCTACCTCATTGAAAACAATGCAAATGTGACATTTTGCCAACTTTCTTGGTTTTACTCATGTTCCTTTTATTTATCTGGGGTTACTTTACTTGTAGATTCAGACAGTGACAACTTCCTGTCCTTGAAGAACACTTCCAAACCCAAGCAAAACGGGACAAAGAAACCAACAAAGAAGAATGCAGACAAATCCTCTCCGGGATCAAAGGAGAGCGCAAAGTCTCCACCTGTTAAGCCCTCCTCCAACCAGGGGAAAATACCCAGCAAGTCCCCACCACCGGTGCCTACCACACCCAAGTCAACGGCTCCCCCCCAGCCTAAACGCACCCCCACTTCAGTCCTGGACTACTTCGGCAGTGCCAGTGTTCAGCGGTCAGATAAGAAGCTGGTAGCCAGTACCAAGAGGAAGGCAGTGAGTCTTTTTCTCCGTTTTCTCGTTTGCCATCTGTTCTGCGTAAAGGTGTCAAGGTGTTGGATGCATCGTTTGCAACCCCCTTGGAGCAAAGGAGGCCACTTTGTTTGCACCAGTTTGCAGCCCTCCACCTGTGTGCAATAGCTCTAAAAAAATGACAGGATGAGCACATTTTGAAGGAAGAACCTGCTGAATTTGAATGTATACATTTCAACCATAATTTCTGCAGATACCGGTAAAAAAATTTTAGGAAAAAAGAATGGACTAATTCCTGGTATGAAATCCTAAGGTTGCGTATGAATATATTGATTGTTGATTAAACTAACTACAGCGCTCTATCTTTGATGGAAAGCATTTGATAAGCTTTCCTGATGCGTTTCTCTGTTTCCGTTTTTAAAAAATCACCTCTCACCATCTAATCATTCTCAGCCAAGTCAGGACCAAGATGACCTGAAGAATGATGAAGTCATCGCCAAGCAGCTGCAGATGGAAGAAGACATGGAGGTAGATGGTCACCACCACCTCATCCGTTTGAACATCTGTATACATACTGTATGTGTATGTAGGCACTGTGTGGTTTTAAATCTTCCACTGTCCCATCTCTCATTTGCACCCA
>OMKN01015761.1:0-13476 GCA_900302345.1 Melanonus zugmayeri
ACTATTTTGTTCTCTGCAGGGAGCCCAGCTCCTCACTGCTGCCAAGGGTCTCTCTAACCTGAAGGTATAGATATAAATACTTATAATACTATATTATACAATACAATACATACAATAGTATATATACAATATCGTCATTACATGTCGTATGCATATAACCTCTCTAACCTGAAGGTAACTAGTGTCCTGATAGTGTCCTGTATATAAATAGCTGTATTATAATATATATTTGTATATAAAAACAGGGAGGGAGTGACCCGAAGACCCTCTCACCTAAACAATGTATGATTCTCGACGCTGGACTGGAGGCGATCAAGGTGGGCTGAACACTTAAGACCCTGATCACAGTTCTGTAGTTATATATGAATAGGACTTTATTAATGCTGGGATGTTGTGTTTCAGCAATACTTCCACGCTGGGGGAAGCGGCCTGAAGAGGACCGTGGTGGAGATGAGTCCTGAGCTGGCTTCTCTACGTTACGCTCTCTCTCTCTACTCTCAGAGCACCGATGCCCTCATCAAGACCTTCATCACCACACAGCACGCACAAGGTGACACACAGATGCACCCCACTGGTGCAGAAAACAACACACAGGACAAAATGAGCGAGAGCCGGTTAGTGTGGAAAACAAATCTGCGAGCCCCCACCAGCATGAGAGAAAAAAGAAGCGAAATGAAATGCCCACCCACAAAGGCGACGGCATCCAATCCCAGCTTCACCAGAAATCAGTCATGATAGCACCAATGAGAAAATAGAACTGTGTGTTTGTGTGTCTGTATATATTATATACAGACACACAAACACACAGTTCTATTTTCTCATTGGTGGGAAGACAATCGAATCACAAAGTGATTCGATTGTGGCCAATCGAATCACTGGTAGTCAGGTGGTCAGGTGCAATATGTGCGAGAGTGCGACAGTCTTGCACCTCGTACAATTGGGTGCGCGCACACACACACACACACACACACACACAGTGAATGGGCATGATGAACTATTAAAGCATGGGTTAGGGTGGATTGATGGCCATTGTATTGACCTAAACCATTATATTTTGATATGTTTTATATTTAATTCTTATATCTTTTCTTTTCTCCTCTTCTTCTCCCAGTGCATGGTGGGATGGGCATCAGAATCACTGCCAGTGAGAAGGCTCGCCCAGACCGGGGTAAGACACCTAAAATGTTCTGATATTTAGGACTACTGGTTCTGATATTTTGATTAAAGGACTAGTGGTTTTGATATTTAGATTAAAGGACTAGTGATTCTGATATTTAGATTAAAGATCTAGTGGTTCTGATGTAGGACTAGTGGTTCTGATATTTAGATTAAAGGACTAGTGATTCCGATGTTTAGATTTTAAAAAGTTTAGTGGTGGAGGGATATATTAGATTGAGATATAATGTAGCTGTAGGTTGGGTTAGTTAGGTATAGTGTTAGGGTTAACCTAATCCCTAAACACCAACAGTGTCAGACAGTGATTATTATTTCCATTGCTCTGTGGAAGACTAGTGTTTTTGAATGGAAGGTGTTGACTAGTGTATTTGTATCTGTAGGCTCTGGGGTGGAGAAAGCAATTGGAGAGGCTGTGGTGCAGATTGATATGGTCCCTGGGAAGGATCAAAAGGTCAACGTCAGAGGTCAGACAATACACATAACATAACTCCTAGAAACACACATACACACTGATATGCAGACAATCGCCAACGCACACATACATACACAAACAAACACATACAGTTCAAGACTGCTATGGTATGGTGTTAGCATATTTATGTGTTTATTCTTAATTGATCAGCGTGCAGTTGTACAAACTCCCATATTGGCTAGATTAGACAATGATTAGGCCAGAGTTTGGCAGGGATTAGGTCCTGGATTAGAAAATCAGACGCATGACGCATCCAAAGCATCCCTGTGCTTCTCACCTGTTCTTCATCCAGTGATCGCGGTGAATAACATGAAGTGGAAGACATCTGGAATGTTCCGGCCATTTGTGGAGTTGACCATGGCCGGACCCTTCCTATCTGACAAGAAGAGAAAGTTTGCCACAAAGTCAAAGAACAACAGTTTCACTGCCAACTTCAATGAGGCTTTTCAGTTGTGAGTAGCTTCTGAGCCTAACCTAACCCTACCCACTCTGTTTGTCAGTACCACAGCTGAAACATTTAATGTATGTATTTATATTTTTGTGCATCTTATACCACAAATGCAAAGAAATATTATGCAACTTCACTGATACAAATCATTTTTTACAATACAAACATTACCGTATATAGCGCTTTTCAAGACGCCCAAAGCGCTGTACATAGTGAGTTTGTGTGTATGGGGGGGAGGGTGTAGTGGGTGCTATCAGTGTGTAGCACCCGCGAAGCACGGCAGCCAGAACACTCACCACACACTCACAGTGGAGAGGTGAGGAATTATGCTATCCAATGAGAGACCAGGGGATGATTAGGGGGCCATGTTGGTACAAGGTACCAGGTTAACACCCCTACTCTTGTGATGAGTGCCATGGGATCTTTAGTGACCACAGGGAGTCAGGACCTCGGTTTAACATCTCATCTGAAAGACGGTGTTCTTTGAAAGGACAGAATCCCTGTCTCCATCCTGGGGCATTGGGGATATAGGCCAGAGGGATGAGCACCGCCTACTGGCCAACACCTCGATCAGCACCATCTGGTCTGCCCTCCAAGGATGGACCAGGCCAGCCCTGCTTAGAGAAACCAGCAGTGCAAGGCAGATAGCCAGAGTGTATCAGTAAAATATTGCACTCTGAATTCACTCTAATACTAACACTTTAATTTGCACACTGATCTACATGATTCTAATGGCCATGACCAGACATTTTATGTTCCAAATCTCAATTTATTCATCATACATTTTCTGTATTTGATTGCGCCTCTCCCACCACCTATTGTAATTGCAATGGATTATTATTATTAGAATTGAAAAACAAAATGGGACATACCATGAAAGTAACCCCTCCACTGTCCTCTGCAGCCTGTTGGGGAAGGAGTCGCCCGACTGCTATGAGCTGCAGGTGGTGGTGAAGGACTACTGCTTCGGACGGGCAGACTGCATGGTCGGTACAGCGGTGGTCCAACTGCGGGACCTGGCCAGCCAGAGGACCGGCGTATTCTGGTGCCCTCTGGGTCCTCGTATCCACATGGACGAGACGGGCCTGACAGTGGTCCGCATACTGTCCCAGCGGCCGGCCGATGACGTGGCCAAGGAGTTTATTAAACTCAAGTCTGAGACACGTCCAGCGGAGGAGGGCTGCTGAGTGTTTAATCAGGATAACTGTAAATGCCTCACCGTTGATCTAGTCACTGCCTTATTTCTTTATTCCTTATCGATCTATACAGTCAAATGATATGGTATTATATGTTGTTAAAATTCAATAAAGATTTCCGATGTTTTTCAATGCCAGTTGGTTGGAAATATTACAATGTAATTTTATGGATGCACATCAAACAAAACCTTCACAAACAATGACAATGCCATCACAGCATATTGTTGTGATGGTAAATCTGACCAATGTGAAAGTGTGTAGCTTATGTTATATATTGTATCATTGTTATATATTATCTCATGTTGATGATGTGCCAAAGAATGGAAGTATCCTGCTCTGTTCAACTAGGTCTGTTTACCGTATTTCTGTTGTATGGGGTTAGGGTTAGCCTGTCTGTTTGTTGTATAGCTGGGTTAGGGTCAGTCTTTCTGATTTACCCTTTTGAAATATGTTCAATATATTCATACAAACATTTATCATTATCATATAAAATGTTTTATCTTCGATGTATCCGTTTTGGGATTTCTCATTTTTGTGGGAAATAATGCATTTAAAGAAATATGCCTTGTTCTGTTTGTCTCTGAATCTTGATGCAAAGGAACTTAAATAGCATGTTTTTTGTTTTGTGACAATACAACTGTACTGGTAATAATACTGTAACAGACTTCACTGTTACGGACAGGGTTCAGGAATTACTGACAGGCCGGGAGCTATGGGCCACCCAAACCAAATCTTTTAAATTATACTTATTATTTTTTAGAATACCGTAGAATACCGTCAACAACAGGCCCACCCACTTCTGTCCAGGCCCACCGCCCACCTGCAAATGAATTTCTGGCTACGCCACTGGTCTCTGGAACGGGTCTCACTGAGGGGCGGAGCCAACAGAACTCACTATAGACCCAACATTCTGATCACTCACCACCCTCAGCTGCGTCCATCCCGGGCTTAGCCGCCCCGCCTCCCTTGTTTTGCGCACCAACGCCAAGCCACGCCCCACTCACCTCCACAAATACCAATAATAATGGTGCCTATTTAGTAACAGTAGGCCTAGTAATAATTTGATGCATTAGTGCAGTAGCTGACTTTATTTATATTCCTCATCCCTACATTTCTCACTAACTCTCTCTAGCTTTAAGGCTTGCGTTTCATCTGGAAACCGTTACTTTGTTGTACTTTTTTTTCCGCAAATTAAAGCACTTCCTCATTTTGTGACCAATGTCTTTGGTTTTTGACTTGAGCGCACGGCGGATCTGTCAGATTGGCGTGTCGCGTTGATGCTCTGTTTCTCGTGGTCTACAGGGTTGAACGTGATTTGCTGGGGAGACAGAGTGCGGGGTCTGAGCGGAAGGTGTCGCTGTTTCTCTGTTTGGTGAAAGAGAACCACGTCCATCCATTCGCCTGGAGTCCGCTAACCATCATCCCATTTTTGTAAGGTCAATTATAAATGGCCATAACCTTGGCTACGTTCACTACTTAAATATTTATAGCCCCTCGTTGGAAAGATACTAACCGGTAAGTAACTAGAGCTGTGGAATAGGGGAATCATTAAAAAGGCTAAGTTAGACCCACAGTAGTAATAATAAGAGGTGTAGTTAAGCATATTCTACCCATGTTACCCGTCTGCCACGATAATGTAATGTATTTTGAATTGAAATATCTTCATTTGGGGGCTTCAATTTTGATATTGCGATTAATCATTGATTAATAACAGCATGTCATGTGAGTAATCAGATTTATTTTAACTTTATTTTAGCGGTACATAGAGGGAGGAGGAGACACGGAAGGAAGGGAGAGAGGAAGGGGGGGTGGTCGGACAACACTGAGTGAGGAGGAGGAGGAGGAGGAGGAGTGCAGCCTGAACAAAAACATCACACATTCACAGTAAAGTTTCACCGAGACGCGTCTCTCTCTTCCTCCTTCTACGGCCGGGCTGACGGTAAGCACCCTGGGGTGGGAAGGGACGTAGAGAGTGGTGGTATAGGAAGGGTGAGGAGGGAGTAACTCTTGAGGCGTGTATAGGAATTAATCTGTAGCAGAGAAAGGCGCTGAGACAGGAAGCGTTCTCATGACTTTCGTTATTCATCTATAACTGTGAGGGTTTCTGATTCATTTTTTTGATTTGGCAGAAAGTAAAAACTAAAAGCACAACTTTACAGTAGCGACAGAGTTGCATCATTGCACGCATAGTCTCTCAGTGACACTCCCTGACTACACACACACTATGACTACACACACACGAGTTAAGACCCACTGAACTAACGTCATAAATGCAGATAAACTAACGTGATATAGACAGTTAGTTAGTAGCAATGCATAATATCATAATATCATAATAATCATAATATGTTAGAAACTGTTCCATTATATAGTGGTTAGGTAGGGGGTCAGGATCAGGGCTAGAGGATTAGGACTAGGGGGTTAGAAGGTAGGGGGTTAGGACCAGGGCTAGAGGATTAGGACTAGGGGGTTAGAAGGTAGGGGGACAGGATCAGGGCTAGAGGATTAGGACTAGGGGGTTAGAAGGTAGGGGGACAGGATCAGGGCTAGAGGATTAGGACTAGGGGATTAGAAGGTAGGGAGTTAGGACCAGGGCATTAGAGGGTTAGAAGAAGGTAGATTAGGGGGGTAGGCAGAGGGTAGGGGTTAGGACCAGGGTTAGGGTGAGAGGATCAAGACTAGAGGGTTAGGGGGTTAGAGGCTTGGGGGTTAGGACCAGGGTTAAGGTGAAAGGATTAGGAGGACTTGTTTAGGGGGTGAGAGGGTCAGATTGAAGTGGCTTCTGTGTGGAACAACCAACATAAAAGTTCAACCATAATGTCAGGGTTAGGGTTACCCTCATCATAATGTCAGGGTGTTATCTGGTCAATAGAGCGGAGGAGACCACTGACTCTGGCTTTGTGACCCAAGAGATCAGGTGAATAATTCAGCGTTTGATTGTTTGGGAGCGCTAGTATGCTCAGGGCTGGGATGGGCTGTTATGAAAGTGACCCTGGAGAAATGACATCCTTATTTTCCACGTCCATCCTGACAATTTCCCACCTCAATCCACCGTGGTCTTGAGAACACGTGCAAAGATTTCAGTGTGTGTACAATGTACTGGTTTTACATAGCATTACTGTACTACATAGTGCACTATTTGGTCTTATGGTCAGTATTATATGTTAAGCCAGATTTATGGGCATGTATTACAGATTTCTTCTAGTTAACAGTATGATATGTTAATATTGACCATAAGCGGTATAGGTATTTATTACAGATTGTGGTTGTAGTATTTCATTTTTTAATTCCAAATAACCCATAACAACAGGCCTGTAATCTAATTTGTTTTGTTTTTTTATGTGAGATTTGGCACAAGAATTTAATTGGATGTCACATCCTGCCATTCAATGAATTCTTGGCCCAAAACTCACCAATGCTCATTTCACAGTAAAAGACTTGTCTAACTTAGACAAAGTATTTTGTCTAACTTAACTTTTAAATATCTGGACACAATACTTGGGTCTAGAAAAAATAAAATACATTGGTTACTGTTGCCATTGTTTTGTTTAAATAGAATTTTTTGTACTTGTACTTGTCATTTTCAACCCAACCTTATTATGGTGTTGGAGTTTCACAATTTCATAATCCCAAGATGACACAATCAAGTTCCTCATTCCCAGGAAACACAAGTTAGCTCTACCTCTCGTTAGAAGTGAAATAATCATCCCCTATCTCCAACATAGAGCAACTAACCCTAACAGAGTATCTAACCCTAACATAACTAGAGCAACTAACCCTAACATAGAATATCTAACCCTAACATAACTAACCCTAACATAGAGTATCTGCAGGCCTACATTAGCAGAGGCTGTAGGAGCCATACGGTGTTTTATCCTTTTCTCTGTTTGCTATCTGTTTTGTCTGGTTTGCCACGGTGATATGGGGAGTTTGGGTCACGTGGGCACTGGGGATGACAGCCAGGAGTCTATAATTAGGAGCCAGATCACCTGCACCGGTTGGAGAGAAGAGGGTTTTTGGTAGCCGTAATTTTTGTTGACCGCACTTTTGTTACGCCTTTGTTCTACAACTTTACATCTTTTTGTACGAGTCATAAGCCGTTGTTTATTAAATACCCATAAAACGTATCCGGGACTCAGCGTGCTTTTATATCAGCAACAACAGCAGCAGCGCGTCATAACAATACACAAGACCAATACCTCACCTCTCACGCGACTTTAAGGAATTGGAAAGCCGCAATAGAGGCTAACAATAGAAGGTGTGTTAAGATAAGTACTTGGGAATAAGGGGAATGCTGCTGCTCTGAGTTATTCAGAATAGATGGGTGATTTGTAGTGTACAGGTCACGCCAAATTACATTAAAAAATATGTATGACTTTTAAAACGAATAAATAATCATGCTGTTAGTGAATCTTTATCAACAGTGAAAAGAGAGAGAGAGAGAGAGAGAGAGAGAGAGAGAGAGCTGAAGTTATATATTAGCGTATATTAGTGTTCAGCAGATGTGTGTGTGTGTGTATGTACTTGTACTACTGTGCATACTTGATTGTATACATGTAGTTCTGCTTGTTAAAACACATTCTTGAACAACCACATATGGCTGTATTTATAGCTATGAGGTCACCTTAGCAACCATCTCTGAGATCACCATAGCAACCACCTCTAAGGGGCGGGGTCTAAAAACAACTGTCCGTTTCCTGGTCTGGGAAAACCTTTTTTTTTAACCAGCAACACACACACACAAACACACACACACACACACACACACAAATGTGTGTACAACATGCACACAGGGTACTACACATTCAAAACAATGAGGAAAAACATTCAAGCACACAGATACATTATCAGCCCTGCTGTCACACATAATGGTTTAATATTGAAGTGTATGATTATTATAATGATTTACTGAACTAAACCTGTGTGTGTCTGGAAGGTGAACTGGAAGGTAGTATAGATTAGGGTACAGTTAGGGTTAGGGAGTTAGGAGTATGTGTGTCCTACATGGAAAGGTATTAGCAGAGGCAGGAAATGATGCAAAACATAATATGAGTCTGAATGAAGGGAGAGGTGCAAGCTTGGTTTTTATTAGGAAAAAAATCCATCATAGGTCAGTGTAACACTTCACTCTGTCACTGTTCCTACCGCAGCTATTTAGGGTACTGGATTTGAACACGCTGTAGTGGAAGTGTGTTTATGTATACATACTGCAATACTATGTGTGTTTATATGGACTAGGGGGGTTCCATCTCATTGTTTGATGGCATTCCTTCCTCCTTGGACTATAGATACTAGAGATGAATAGATAGATAGATAGATAGCGGGATGGACAGAGAAACACTAGATAAGAGACAGTGTTTTATTTCACAGATATGATGGAGAGGTAACTGAGGCCAGAAGACAAGATGTCATTCTTTGGACTGACCTGGACGAGGAAAAGAGAGATAGGTAAATATACCATTAGTCAGTTTGATATACAATGTGATTGTTAAAGGAACAGTTCACAGATTTAACACATTGAGCCTTCCATTGGGGTAGTGGGAAAGACTTTTAAAATAATGTAGTTTAACTTTGTAATATAATCTGTAATTCGATTTTGTTTGCAATAAGTGCCACTGACGCGTTTTACTTTACACCCATTGTAAACTAAATGTAATTACACATATTATATGTGTTTCCAAGACCTGAATAAAAAAAAATGAAAAAAGATATTGGAAAGTTAAACTGCATTATTTTAAAATGCTTTTCCACTACCCCAACCGTAGGCTTGATGTGTTAAATCTGCTCCTTTAAACATAACCACTTGTCTCATGGATGGCTTAGTGTTGACCTCTGACCTCTGTGTTTTGACCAACCAGAGCTTGAGAGAAGACTTCGTGCCAATGACCGAGAGTACAACCTGTCCTTCAAGTATGCGGTGAGCATCAGTGTGTATTACTACTTTTATATGTTACTGCATGTGTGTTTACAGAGTTGTTTCTTTGATTAGAAATAAGCTGTTATGTAGAACTCTGAAACCCTTTTAAAACGGTAACACACACACACACACACACACACACACACACACACACACACACACACACACACACACACCTACAAGTGGAATGGTGCTAACATGGTTGCTCCCTGGCCCTCAGACCAACGGCATTAAGACCTCAAAGTACAACTTCTTCACCTTCCTGCCACTCAACCTCTTTGAGCAGTTCCAAAGGATCGCTAATGTCTACTTTCTGTTCCTTCTGCTGCTTCAGGTAAAGACACACAAGCATTCACACCACAACATGTATTTGTGTGTTTCTTTCCTTGCCGTATTCCTTTGTCTGGGAGTAAATGCTGATGCTAACACACGCAGAACTGGGGTCATAAATCTATTATTTGTGTCATTATATACGCGATTATGTTGATATTGTTGCATCTCAATCGGTTCTCCTCAACAATGCAAAGCAAACTGGGTGTTCAATCGAAGTGAACACACTGAGTTGGGAAGTTTGATATTTAGTATGGTGTAGTGTGTGTGTGTAGGAGGAAGTGTGTAGAAGGGACAGTTGATCAGTTTGAGGTACAAAGCAAGTCGAGGTGATACAACATTAAGGAAGCTGCAAAAGAATACACACACACACACACACACATACACACAAATATCTTACAGGGACACATGTGTATATTAGTTATATATTATATTATTATGTTATTCTTTATCTGGCAGTAAAGAGAGTACAGATCGGCCATATTTGAAGCGATAAGCAAAACACATTGACACAAACATGTGGATTTAATTGTATTTCACCTCGGATAAACAATTTAACTTCCAAAGATAGTTCATCTTTGTCTAATACGGGGGAAAAATAGACTAAGGACAATGGACTAAGCAGTCCATTATTATTTCTATCACATTATGTTAATTTAGTCAATTAGTAGTAGTTACATTCATGTTCAATTATACTGATTATGCTAAAGAGATACTATTTTCTTTTTTTTTTAACTCTTTATTTAAACAAATACAGGTACAGCATTTTGTACAGAATATTCTTTCTAAAGAGATACTATGCCTATAGCAGCACCAGAGTTAGCCTATAGCAGCACCAGAGAGCATTGGCTCCACAACGGTGGCATTGTTGTTGGGCAACAAAAAAGCTACAAAGCAAGTAGCAACTACGTCTTCAAGCTAGGTAATAGTGAGATCTTTTTCATTTGTTGCTAACAAAACAAAAAACGAATTAAACTAAATTGTCTTTCCACTTTACTAAACGTTGGACGTCATGTCCAACGTGATTCCCTTGGGTCGATCGAGAGAGACGTGGATGGATTGCTTTTATTCTAGACATTTAGTAAATTGCATACATTTGATCAAATTGAAAAAGTGTGATGAAAAGTGACATAGTGGAGCTTTAAGTTATTCAGTCTCTGTGTTGTGTACTTTAAATGCTTCGTCATGAATGTACGAATCTGTGATTGTGTGTGTTTCCTCTTGTGTGGTGCAAGCTTCCACCAAATGCAGAAGCTCTAAAATCCACACACTGCAGTGTACAGATGACCGCCTTGCCCACAAAACTGAGTTCATCTAACGGCCTTTAAGTGGTTCGTGGTAGGTGGATGCAGAGTCATCAGGAAGAAATATGATTTCATTCTCGTAATACAAAGCCTTCAGTTAGGGACTCAGTGGCTAGTTAATCTTCATATGTATTTTCCTAGGTCCTGGTTGACAATTATATTTCATTAAAAAGTTATTAAGGATTGAATATTAAAGGAAAACTTAAGGATTTTTCAACCTGGGCCCCATTTTCCCATCATTTTGGATCTAATAGACTAATGTTGACATTGGTCCAGTATTGAGCAAGAACGCAGCCGCGAAACGTCTGCATTGTCAATGTACGTCCTCTAAAAGTGCTTGTTTTTGCCACTGACAGACTGATTGTGTCTGAAGTGTTTGACAACATTATGGAAATGATCCCTACAGAGAAATAAAACCTTTTCTTTACCTTTCACTGATCTGTTTGTTATTGTGTCTAACCAAGTCATGCTCGAGGCGAAGAGTTGAGTTGTTGCAGGAAGAGAATGGTGGAAACGTGAGAGAGAGTTGGAGAGAGGAGTGCCAGCAAGAGAAAGCATACCTTCTTATTATCTAAAGAAGTCATGGCTGAATATTTATTTTTTTCGACAATGTGAGATTTTGCGGGATTTCAGTGCAAGACTTATCTTCAAGCGATAGGCCTATTTGGTTAGACACAGTAACAAACAGACCCCGGATCAAGCGAAAGGTAAAGAAAAAACGTCCATAATGTTGTCAAACACAGAAGCACTTCTAGAGGACGTACATTGACAGGCGCAATTGCCCTAAAGTGTTGCGATGAAGACGTTTCGCAGCTGCATTCTTGCTCAATACTGGACCAATGTCAACAATTGTTGTCCACATTAGTCAGTTAAACCCCAAATAATGGGAAAATGAGGTCCAGGTTGAAAAATCCCTCAATGTGCCAAATATGGATAGTTTCCATTGCTGGTTGTAAAGAATAGTGAAGCCCTGTAGAAGGCAGTCTATGGGATCAAGTGTGTGTGTGTGTGTGTGTGTGTGTGTGTGTCCAGATGATCCCCCAGATCTCCTCTCTCTCCTGGTTCTCTACGGTTGTGTAGTTTAATGTGTGTGTGTGTGTGTGTGTATCCAGGTGATCCCCCAGATCTCCTCTCTCTCCTGGTTCTCTACGGTTGTGTAGTTTAATGTGTGTGTGTGTGTGTGTATCCAGGTGATCCCCCAGATCTCCTCTCTCTCCTGGTTCTCTACGGTTGTGTAGTTTAATGTGTGTGTGTGTGTGTGTATCCAGGTGATCCCCCAGATCTCCTCTCTCTCCTGGTTCACTACGGTCGTGCCACTGGTCCTAGTGCTCGCCGTCACCGCAGCTAAAGACGCCACCGATGACATTGTAAGAACACGCTTGTTATGTATTCAATACAGTGTATAGTGTGTAGTATGTGTATATAGGGTTGCAAAGGGGTGGAAACTTTCCAGTAAATTACCGGAAACTTTCCATGGAAAGTTAAGCTCGGGAATTTGGGCAATTTTGAAAAAAAATGTAATATTGAAAGTTGGAAGCTTTCCATGGGAATTAACAGGAATATATGGGAATTAACAGGAATTAACGGGAATGAACAGGAATTAACTAGAATAAACTGGAAATTGTGGGTAATTTATACTGTATCATATACATAATACATTAACTGTAGTATTAATGTATATAATATGTAGTATTAATAAATGTAATGTATATAATGTGTAGTATTAATGTATATAATGTGTAGTATTAATAAATGTAATGTATATAATGTGTAGTATTAATGTATATAATGTGTAGTATTAATGTATATAATGTGTTTGGTGTTCTAGAATCGCCACCGGAGTGACAACCGAGTCAATAACCGTAAAGTCCAAGTGCTCATCGATGGAAAGTAAGTTCATTCACTCATTAATTTGTGTGTGTGTGTATAACATGCATGTTATATTAGTAAATAGTTATGTTAGTGTTTACTAACATAACTATGGGTCAACTAATGTTGTCACGGTTGTTTCAGAATTCAGACCCAAATGCAGACAAAACCAGGGAAGTTGGGTAACAAGGGTTTATTTCCACAGACAGGGTAATATACTGAATGATACAAGGGGAATCGCTGAGAGACAGGGCAAGGCGGGGAACAGCGGGGACCAAGGCAGGCAGGGTTGCGGAAGTGGGGAAGTCCGGGAGTGGGGTTGTTGTCGGGAGGGACAACACGAGGAGAGAATCGTACAGGGGAAACACTACGGACAGAAACGAGACGTCAGACATGGGAAACAAAACATGAAACATACACGAGTAGTCAAACAAAGCTTTAACGATCATCAAGAAGGCCGAGAGAATCAATACCACGGGATAAGGCGGAATAATCTGGCGACGCATGGCTGGTAGTCCGGGGTATAAGTACTGCAGTGGTGATGAATGATGAGGCGCAGATGAGTAGCGGAGGCAGGCCCAGAAGTCAAGGCCACGCCCACACACACACACACACACACGCACAGACGACATAGAACCAAAAACATAGAACAAACACACAAACATAGAAAACAGAACGTAGAACCGACCAGGGAAAAAACATAAGGAAACGGGCAGGACCGTGACAAATGTGTCTCCTTGACTCCCTCCATGTCTCTTTGTCTC